>JAVSCE010002460.1:0-64579 GCA_032199065.1 Smutsia gigantea
ATTTCTCATGGAGTCTACAAAAAGGAAAGTTAGAGGGTGAAATTTTTCAGCATGAGTAAGAATGGAAAGATTTTACTGTATCTGTTTGTCAGAAGTGTTTTGGCCACTAGAAAGAGACATTTTTATGCTGGAAAAAGTCTCTAACAGTTTGTATGAAATATCCCCCAAATCAATTGTAATATATTTTGTCTGTACTCACCAAGAAAATTTTTGATACTTCATTCATTTTCCCTGGTTCTTTGATATGTAGGTGGATTGCCTCAAAGAGCAAATACAATTATTCTTCCCAGTGTAAATTAATAAAGAAGAATCCTATATTATCAGTCCATATTGTAAGTTGGGCATAAATCAATTCTTTTTTGTTGAGGTATAGTTGATATACAAAATAAATCAATTCTTGATTATTTGATATCTAGTTCGGTACTGGCCATTGGAAACATCTGCAGAATTATTATTTTGTGATTGTTACTGTATCATGACAATGCTGCTTTGATGTAGGTTTAGTAATGTCAGGCTTATTAGTAGAAGTTATTCTGATTTCATTATATAGCTATAAGATCAAAGTGAGTAGGCATTATAATTTTTTAATTGAAGGAAATATCTGGTTTGGGTCAATTTGAGTAGATTACTTTAATTGGAGAGACTTGGTGTGCTGTTCTCTTTGAAGTTTTCCACTGTTTTTCATTGATAATTATTTTGAGGATGAGATGTTACACCAGTGTTTTTAGTACAAACTACTTTACATACTGCTTAACCTGTAAGAGTTTCTTTCTTTTTCTTGGGTTCATATAGTCTTCATGCTTCTTGTTGATTAAGACATTTTTTACTGAGCACTTTAAAGAAAGGCTTTGTTTTATCAAAATAGTAAGTAAATAGAACAGGCTTAGTAGGTGTTCAATATATGTTTGTTGAACTCATTTGACTTGTTACAAACAATTATTTTTAGATAAAATAGAATAAACTATAAATCTTAATTATTTTGTTTTGTTAATAGACTCACCACATTATGAGCATCAAAGATAAGTTTGCTTCATTCATATTTGAGAGTCATATGTTCACAAGCCTCTTGCAGCAACTATTCATAATAAGTCCTTAATAAACAATTCTAAATCTAGAACTGGTAAAAGCATAGACTAGTGAATCTAAACAAAAGAATGACAACACAAAACACACAAGAAAAATTAGCTAAATCATTTGTCAACAGTGAGGGAACGAGATGATGACAGGCTTGAGAACTGAGGGAAAGATTTGAAACTATGCTGTGGAGAAATAGAAAGAGAATTCTAGCATGAGGAAAAAGAAAAAAGTAATTTGAAAATAATTTCTATTATTTTTTAGAAGACCTGATCTCTGTGTGTGTATGCATGTCTTGTGAAACCCTCTTTAAATTTTTCCAGCTTTATTTAGGTATAATTGTCAAATAAAAATTGTATGTATTTAATGTGAGCAATAAGATTTGCTGATATATGTATACATTGTGAAATGATTGCCACAGTCAAGTTAATTAACATATCAATCACATAAGTAACATTTTTTGGTGATAACAATTAAGATCGACCCACAGCAAATTTTGATTCTGGGAAAATGGTAGACCAGGAGGTCATTGCAATAACCAACCCCATATACATACCAAGGCAGCAACTGTATCTAATAAATATAACTCTGAAAACAATCTGAATACCAGCAGAACATACATTCTATAGCTAACAAAAAGGATAAGGCCACATTTGGAAGGGTAAAGAGGAAAACCCATGATTGATCAGGATCCAGGATCTTCCCCAACTCCAATCCATAAGTTGGAGAGAGTTTGGAATGGAGGGGTGAGGTCATAAAATACCAAAATCAAAGCACACCAGACCCTGGAGAATCAATCAAGCTGATGAATATAGTAACTGAAATGAAAAAAGTGACAGGGAATCAATAGCAGAATAGAGGTTGCAGAAGAATGGGTCAGCAATCTGAAAGACAAGGTAGATGAAAACAATGAAGTTGAACAATAGAGAAAAAAAGAAATTAAAAAAAGAAGAATATGCTAAAAGATATCTATGACAACTTCAAATGAAACAACATTTACATAACTGTGATCCCATTAAAAGAGAGAGAGAGAAAGGGGAGAAAACCTAGTACAAGATATAATAGCTGAAAAAATCCATATCAAAGACAATGCTTAAAAGATGAAAACAAGGAGGTCCACATGATGAAATACTGTCCTTAAAATGTGAAAGATTAAAGATAAAGAGCGACTCTTAATAGAGGCATGAGAAAAGCAGACAGCTATATACAAAGGTAAGCCCATAAAGCTATCAGCTGACTTTTTAGCAGAAACTTTATAGGCCAGATGGAAGTAGCATGATATATTCAAAGTGCTAAAAGGAAAAGAAATCTACAACCAAGAATATTCTATTCATCATTCAGAATGGAAGGAGACATAAGGAGTTTTCCAGATATACATAAGTTAAAGGAGTTTACCACCACTAAACTGAACTTATAAGAATGTTAAAGGGACTTCTGTAAGGGTAAAAGAAAGGCCATAAATAGAAGTAAATATATTAGGAAAGAGAAAAAGTCACTGGTAAAAATAAACAAAAAACAAACATAACAGACCAATCACTTACAAAGTGAGTAAGAAGTTCAAAAGACAAAAGTAGCAAAAGCAATTATATACAAAAAATTAGTCAAGGGATATACAAAATAAAATATGTAAATTATGACATATTACATAAAACAGAGAAGGAATAAAATATTGTAATTTTATAATGTATTCAAATTTAGCAACCATCAACCTAATATACAAATACATAGCTATATTGAAAGGATGCTACATAAGCACCTGACGGTAACCATAAATGAAAGATCTATAATATGTACACAATAAATATAGAGGAATCCAAGTGACATAAAGAAAGTCATCAAACAGCAAAGGAAGAGAGCAATAGAAGAAGAAAGGAAAAGAGAATTACAGAAACAATCATAACAATTACAAAATGGCAATAAGTACATGTCTATCAATATATTAAATACTTAAAAGGCACAAGGTAGCTGAATGAAAAAAATCCATCTATATGCTGCCTAAAAGAGATTAAATTAAGACCTAAAGACATATAGAGATTACAAGTAAAAGTATGTAAAAAGATAATCCATGCAAAGACAGCAAACAACCAAAATAAACATGGATTAGTTATACATATATCAGAAAAACATCAAAACGAAAATTGTAACAGGAGATGGAGAAGAGCATTACATAATGATAAGGAATTGATTCAACAAAGGGTATAACAATTGTAAATATCCATGCATCCAACAAAGCAACACTCAAACAAATAAAACAGGTATTAACAGATATATATGGAGAAATTAAAAGTAAGACAATAATAGTATGGGTCTTTCACACTCTACTTACATCAATAGAACATACAGATATAAAATTAATAAGGAACAGTGGCATTGAACAACACATTAGAACAGATAGACTTAACAGATATGTACAGAGCATTCCATCCCAAATCATTAGATTACACATTTTTCATAAGTACACATGGAATATTCTCCAGGATAAGTAAAATGTTAGGCCACAAAAGAAGTCAGTAAACTTAAGAAGGTTAAAATCATATCAAACATCTTCTCAGACCACACAAATATTTAACTAGAAATCAAGTACAAGAAAAATGGTTAGGAAAAACACAAGCTAGTGTAGGCTAAACGACATGCTAGTAAACAACCAATGGGTCAATGAACAAAGAAAATAGGAAATAAAAAAATATACATGGAGAAAATATACACAACAGCTAAAAGTCTGTGGGATGCAGCAAAAGCAGTTCTGAGAGGAAAGTTCATAGCAATACAGGCCTATCTCAAGAAACAAGAACAACATAAGTTAAAAAATATAAATTTCCAACTATGCAAACCAGAAAAAGAAGGAAAAACAGAGCTCAAAATTATTAGAAGGAAGGATATAATAAAGTTCAGAGCAGAAATAAAGGAAATAAAGACTAAGAAAAAATATTTAAAAATCAATGAAATTTAAATCTGGTACTTTGAAAGGAACAACATAATTGAAAACCTTTTTGCCAGATTCAACAAGAGTAAGAGAGGACTCAAACAAAATCAGAGTTGAAAGAGGAGAATTTACAACTGATACCATAGAAACTCAAACATTTAAAAGAGAATTCCTTGAAAAAAAATACATCAAAAATTTAGACACTGTAGAAGAAATGGATAAATTTCTAGAACATATACTCTTCCAAGATTGAACCAGGAAAAAATAATCTGAACAGATCAATTACTAGTAATGAAACTGAATCAGTAATAAGAAAACTCCAAAAAAAATAACTCTAGTACCAGATGAATTCAAGGGTGAATTCTACCAAACATTTAAAGAAGAACTAATACCTATCCTTCTCAAAATATTGCAGAAAACAGAAGAATGCTTCCAAATTCATTTTATGAAGCCAGTATGACTCTGAGAGCAAAATAAAAGACATTACCTAAAAGAAAATCGCAAACCAATATCCCTGATGAATATAGATGCAAAAATTCTCAACGAAAGTGTTAGGAAAACAAATTAAAATTACATTAAAGGGATTATTCAGCATCAAAAACTATATTTTATTCCATGGATTGAAAAAGGTTAAAATCTGGAAATCAATAAATGTGATAATACCACATTAACAAAGGGAAGGATAAGAACCATATGATTCGGTTTTCTGGGAAGATGGCGGCATGAGCAGGGCGGCAGAAATCTCCTCCCAAAACCATATATATTTATGAAAATACAACAAAAACAACTATTCCTAAAAGAGAGACCAGAAGATACAGGACAACCACCAGGCTACAGCTACACCTGCGAGAATGCAGTGCCTCAAGAAGAGGGTAAGACACAAAGCCGCGAGCCGGTGGGACCCGAGCACTCCCCCACCCCAGCGCACTGTAGGGAGGAAAAGATTCAGAGTGGGGAGGGAGTGGAAGCACAGGCCGGCTAAATAACCAGCTCTGGTGATCTGCGCAGGGAGACCAGACACATATTGCGTGGTGTATCAGAGATTAGAGAAACAGAAGGGCAGGATCCTAGACAGAGACAAGCAGGTCCCCTCAGCCAGCTCCCCAGGACAAAAGAAAAGCAGGTGCTTTTTTAAAAAGTCTTAAAGAGACAAGGGCCCAACAGTGTAACAAAATTGTCCCAGTGTGCTCAGCCAGCAGGCTGGGAGTCGTGGGGAATTTCAGACACCTTGGCCAGTGGCCAGGCAAGGAGCCGTGCCAAGGCTTCCCACAGAGATCAGCAGCCTGCCATTCATTCCCTACCCAGCCAGTGCAGCAAAGGGTACGTCAGAGCCACCACTGCTGAGGAATAGTGGAGCCACCACTGCTGAGGAATAGCAGAGGAGCAGCCCCGCTCAGAGCAAGCTCACAGAATCTACTCCTGGTGGGCACACAGCAAAGTGTTAAGAGCCCCAGAACCAGGTCCAGAAGGCACCAAGGGGACCAGAATGCACCCAGTGTAACTGCAAACACCCACACTGCTATATGTTAGGCTGAGGGCGACTCCGCACACAGGCAGCTAAGGGGATTTTCCCAGACATTGCCTCCAGGTGTGCCGGAAAAGAGCTCAGGCCTGGGGGAAGGGTAAGGAGAACAACAAGCAGGAAGAGACTTGGTTCTCCCAGCTAACACATGTGGCACCTACCAGTGACCACTTCTATGACCACGAAAAGACAGAGGAACATGGACCACACTAAGATCAGCCAGATAACCAGAGAGAGGGAGCCTGATGGGATGGACATGCACAATCTTCCTGAAAAAGAATTTGGAATAAAAGTCATAACCATACTGATGGATCTACAGAGAAATATGCAAGAGCTAAGGAAGGAAGTGAGGGAAGTGAGGAAAGAAAATGCAAAAATCAGATAAGCGATCGACGGGCTTGGAAGCAGACTGGACGAGATGCAAGAGACTGTTAATGGAACATAAATCAGAGAACAGGAATACAGAGAAGCTGAGGCAGAGAGAGATAAAAGGATCTCTAGAAATGAAAGAATATTAAGAGAACTGTGTGACCAATCCAAATGGAACAATATTCGCAATATAGGAGTTCCAGAAGAAGAAGAGAGATAAAAAGGGATAGAAAGTGTCTTTGAAGAAATAATTGCTAAAAACTTCCCCAAGCTGGGGAAGGAAATAGCCTCTCAGACCATGGAAGCCCACAGATCTCCCAACACAAGGAACCCAAGGAAGACAACACCAAGACACATAATAATTAAAATGGCAAAGATCAAAGATAGGGACACAGTATTAAAGGAAGCTAGAGAGAGAAAAAAGATTACCTACAAAGGAAAACCCATCAGACTATCATCAGACTTTTCAACAGAAACCTTACAGGCCAGAAGAGAATGGCATGATATATTTAACATAATGATACAGAAGGGCCTTGAACCAAGAATATTGTACCCAGCACGATTATCATTTAAATTTGAAGGAGGGATTAAAAAATTCAGAGACAAGCGAAAGCTGAGGGAGTTTCCTCACATAAACCACCTCTACAGGATATCTTAAAGGGACTACTCTAGATAGAAGCACTCCTAAGGCTAAAAAGATGTCACCAGAGAAAATAAAATCATAGCAAAGAAAGCAGACCACACAAATACTAACTAAAGGCAAACAATAAAACACCTAGTATGTAAAGAATGGAGGAGGAAGAATAAGAAGTGAGAGAAATAATCATCAGACTGTGTCCATAATAACAAGAAAGTTAAGGTAGACTGTTAGATAGTAAAGAAGCTACCCTTGAACCTTTGTTAACCATGAATCTAAAGCCAGCAATGGCAATAAGTACATATCTATCAATAATCACCCTAAATGTAAATGGACTGAATGCACCAATCAAAAGACACAGTAACAGAATGGAAAAAAAAACAAGAACCATCTATATGCTTCTTACAAGAGACTCACCTCAAACACAAAGATATACACAGACTAAAGGTGAAGGGATGGAAGCTGTTATTTCATGCAAACAACTAGGAGAAAAAAGCAGGTGTTGCAGTGCTTGTATCAGACAAAATACACTTCAAAAGGAAGAAAGTAGCAAGAGATAAAGAAGGACATTACATAATGATAAAGAGGTCAGTCCAAAAAAAAGATATAACCATTATAAATATATATGCACCCAACACAGGAGCGCTGACATATGTGAGACAAATATTAACAGAATTAAAGGAGAAAGTAGAAAGCAATGCATACATTTTAGGAGACTTCAACACATCACTCACTCCAAAGGACAGTTCAAACAGACAGAAAACAAGTAAAGACATAGAGGCACTGAACAACACACTAGGACAGATGGACCTAACAGACATATACAGAACTCTGCACCCAAAAGCAGCAGAATACACATTCTGCTCAAGTGTAAAAGGAACATTTTCCAGAAAAGACCACATACTAGGCCACAAAAAGAACCTCAGTAAATTTAAAAATATTGAAATTCTACCAACCATCTTCTCAGATCACAAAGGTGTAAAACTAGAAATAAATTGTACAAAGGAAAAAAAAAGCTCACAAATACATGGGGGTTTATTCTCCTAAATAATCAGTGGATAAATGAAGAAATTAGAATAGAGGTCAAACAATATAGGGAGAACTAATGACAACAATAACACAAAGCCACAATTTCTGAGAGACACAACAAAGGTAGTTCTAAGAGGAAAGTATATTGCAATCCAGGCCTATTTAAAGAAGGAAGAACAATCCCAAATGAATAGTCTAAAGACACAATTACTGAAATGGGAAAAAAAAAGAACAAATGAGGCCCTAAGTCACAAGCAGGAGGGACATAATAAGGATCAGAGAAGAAATAAATAAAGTTAAGAAGAATTAAATAATAGAAAAAAATCAATGAAACCAAGAGCTCATTATTTGAAAAAATAAACAAAATAGATAACCTCCTAGCCAGTCTTATTAAGGGAAAAAGAGAATCTACACACATAAACAGAATCAGAAATGAGAAAGGAAAAATTGTGACAGACCCCACAGAAATACAAAGAATTACAAATGAATACTATGAGAATCTATATGCTAACAGGATGGAAACCCTACAAGTAGTAGAAAACTTCTTAGAAAAATATAACCTTGCAAGAGTGACAAAGCAAGAAACAGAAAAACAAAACAGACCAATCACCAGCAACAAAATTGAATTGGGAATCAAAAACTACCCAAGAACAAAACCCCCAGGCCAGATGGATTCATCTCTGAATTCTACCACACATATAGAGAAGAAATAATACCCATTCTCCTTAAAGTTTTCCAAAAAATAGAAGAGGAGGGAATACTTACGAACTCATTCTATGAAGCCAGCATCACTCTAATACCAAAACCTGGCAAAGACCTCACCAAAAAACAAAATTACAGACCAATATCCCCGATGAAAATAGATGCAAAAACAATCAAAAAAATATTAGCAAAAAGAATTAAAAAATAAATCAAGAGTATCATACACCATGATCAAGTGGGATTCATCTCAGGTACAACACTCGAAAATCCATCAACATCATCCAACATATCAAAGAAAACAAGAACAAAAACCACATGATTGGACTTCCGGGAAGATGGCAGCAAGAGCAGGGCAGCAGAAATCTCCTCCCAAAACTATATTTATCTACGAAAATACAGCAAAAACATCTATTCCTAAAAGAGAGACCAGAATATACAGGAAAGCACACAGCATGCAGCTACACCCGAGAGGACTTGGCACCTCAAGAGGTGGGTAAGATACGGAGCCGCGACCCGGTGGGACACGAGCACTCCCCCACCCCAATGCATGAGCAGGAGGAGAGGATTCAGAGCTGGGAGGGAGTGGAAGTACACCCCGCGGAGTAGCCAGCCTCAGTGATCTGTGTGGGGAGCGCTGACCCACATCATGCAGTGTAGCGGTGATTGGAGAGACAGAGGGGCAGCATCTGAGCGAGGAACACGCCAGGGTGCTTGCAGCCGGCTCTCGGGAAGGAAAAAATAAAAGCATGAACTTTCTTCAGCGGTCTTAAAGAGACAGGAGCCCAGCGGAGGAGCCGGATCACCCGGGCACACACAGGCCAGCAGGCTGGGAGTTCTGGGGAGTTTCCGATGCCCTAGCTGGCGACTGGGGAAGTATGTCCGTACTTACACTTCTCACTGAGATCAACAGCCTCCCATTCGTTCCCACCACGGCCAGAGCGATAAAGGGCCCTGCGGAGCGGCGTGGCCACAGCTGCAGAATAGTGGGGCAACAGTGTGACCTACAGCATTCCCACAGAGTCTACTTCTGGTGGGCGGTTTTTTGTTTTGTTTTGCTTTTGTTTTTTTGTTTTTTCTTTTTTCTTTTCTTTCTTTTTTCTTTTTTAAAGTCTTAAAGAGCCCAGCTGACATACATGGCAACTACCAGCGACCACTTCTATAGCCATGAAAAGACAGAGGAATATGGTTCAGACCAAAATCAACCAGACAACCCCAGAGAGAGAGTCTGAAGGGATGGAAATGCACAGTCTTCCTGAAAAAGAATTCAGAATAAAAGGCATAACCATGCTGATGGACCTACAGAGAAATGTGCAAGAGCTGAGGGAGGAAGTGAGGGACGTGAGGAAAGACAATGCAGAAATCAGACAAGCAATCGACGGGCTTAACAGCAGAATGGATGAGATGCAAGAGACTGTTAATGGAATAGAAATCAGAGAACAGGAGTACAGAGAAGCTGAGGCAGAGAGAGATAAAAGGATTTCTAGGAATGAAAGAATATTAAGAGAACTGTGTGATCAATCCAAACAGAACAATATTCGCATTATAGGAGTACCAGAGGAAGAAGAGAGATAAAAAGGGATAGAAAGTGTCTTTGAAGAAATAATTGCGGAAAACTTTCCCTCACTGGAGAAGGAAATAGTCTTGCAGTCCACCGAAGCCCACAAATCTCCCAACACAAGGGACCCAAGGAAGACAACACAAAGACACATAATAATTAAGATGGCAAAGATCAAAGATAAAGACAGAGTATTAAAGGCAGCTAGAGAGAGAAAAAAGATCACCTACAAAGGAAAACCCATCAGACTATCATCAGGCTTCTCAACAGAAACCTTACATGCCAGAAGAGAATGGCATGATATATTTAACATTATGAAACAGAAGGGCCTCGAACCAAGAATATTGTATCCTGCATGATTATCATTTAAATATAATGGAGGGATTAAACAATTTCCAAACAAATGAAAGTTGAGAGAGTTTGCCTCTCATAAAACACCACTACAGGATATCTTAAATGGACTGCTCTAGATGGAAGCACTCCTAAGGCTAAAAAGATGTCACCAGAGAAAATAAAATCATAGCAAAGAAAGCAGAATATCCAAATACTAACTAAAGGCAAAGAATAAAACACTTAGTATATAAAGAATGGAGGAGGAAGAATAAGAAGGGAGAGAAATAAAGAAACATCAGGCAGTGTTTACAATTACTTTACAAGGAAGTTAAGTTAGATTGTTAGATAGTAGAGAAGCAACCCTTGAAGTTTTGGTACACACGAATCTAAAGCCAGCCATGGCAATAAGTACATATCTATTAATAATCAACCTAAATGTAAATAGACTGAATGCACCAATCAAAAGACACAGAGTAACAGAATGGATAAAAAAGCAAGACCCACCTATATGCTGCTTACAAGAGACTCACCTCAAACCCAAAGATATACACAGACGAAAAGTGAAGGGATGGAAAAAGATATTTCATGAAAAAAGAAGGAGAAAAGAGCAGGTGTTGCAGTACTTATATCAGCAAAATAGACTTCAAAACGAAGAAAGTAGCAAGAGATAAAGAAGGACATTACATAATAATAAAGGGGTCAGTCCAACAAGAAGATATAACCATTATAAATATATATGCACCCAACACAGGAGTGCCAGCATATGTGAAACCAATACTAACAGAATTAAAGGAGGAAATAGACAGCAATGCATTTTAGGAGACGTCAACACACCTCTCACTCCAGAGGACAGATCAACCAGACAGAAAATAAGTAAAGACACAGAGGCACTGAACAACACACTAGAACTGATGGACCTAACAGACAGCTACAGAACTCTACACCCAAAAGCAGCAGGATCCACATTCTTCTCAAGTGCACATGGAACATTTTCTAGAGAAGACCACATACTAGGCCACAAAAAGAACCTCAGTAAAGTCAAAAATATTGAAATTTTCAAATCATCAAGGTATAAAACTAGAAATAAACTTTAGAAAGAAAACAAAAAGGCTCACAAATACACGGAAACTTAACAACATGCTCCTAAATAATCAATGGGTTAATGACCAAATTAAAACAGAAATCAAAGAATATATGGAGACTAATGACAACAACAACACAAAGCCACAACTTCTGTGGGATGCAGCAAAGGCAGTTCTAAGAGGAAAATATATTGCAATACAGGCCTATTTAAAGAAGGAAGAACATTCCCAAATGAATAGTCTAAAGACACAATTACTGAAATTGGAAAAAGAAGAACAAATGAGGCCAAAAGTCACCAGAAGGAGGGACATAATAAAGATTAGAGAAAAAATAAATAAAATTGAGAAGAATAAAACAATACAAAAAAATCAATGAAACCAAGAGCTGGTTCTTTGGAAAAATAACGAAAATAGATAAACCCCTAGCCAGACTCATTATGAGAAAAAGAAAACCTACACATACAAACGCAATCAGAAATGAGAAAGGAGAAATCACGACGGACCCCACAGAAATACAAAGAATTATAAGAGAATATTATGAGAATCTATATGCTAACAAGCTGGAAAACATAGAAGAAATGGACAACTTCTTAGAAAAATACAACCTTCCAAGACTGACCAAGCAAGAAACAGAAAAACTAAACAGACCAATCACCAGCAACGAAATTGAATCGGTAATCAAAAAACTACCCAAGAACAAAACCCCTGGACCAGATGGATTCACCTCTGAATTCTACCAGACATATAGAGAAGAAATAACACCCATTCTCCTTAAAGTTTTCCAAAAAATAGAAGAGGAGGGAATACTTCCAAACTCAGTCTATGAAGCCAGCATCACTCTAATACCAAAACCGGGCAAAGACCTCACCAAAAAAGAAAATTACAGACCAATATCCCTGATGAACGTAGATGCAAAAATACTCAACAAAATATTAGCAAACTGAATTCAAAAATACATCAAGAGCATCATACACCATGATCAAGTGGGATTCATCCCAGGGATGCAAGGATGGTACAACATTCGAAAATCCATCAACATCATCCACCACATCAACAAAAAGAAGAAAAAAACCACATGATCATCTCCATAGATGCTGAAAAGGCATTTGACAAAATTCAGCATTCATTCATGATTAAAACTCTCAAGAAAATGGGTATAGAGGGTAAGTACGTCAACATCATAAAGGCTATATATGACAAACCCATAGCTAACATCATACTGAACAGCGAGACGCTGAAAGCTTTTCATCTAAGATCGGGAACAAGACAGGGATGCCCACTCTCTCCACTGTTATTCAACATAGTACTGGAGGTCTAGGCAGAGCAATCAGACAAAACAAAGACATACAAGGCATCCAGATTGGTAAAGAAGAAGTCAAATTGTCACTATTTGCCGATGGCATGACACTGTACATAAAAAACCCTAAAGATTCCATTCCAAAACTACTAGAACTAATATCTGAATTCAGCAAAGTTGCAGGATACAAAATTAACACACGGAAATCTGTTGCTTTCCTATCCACTAATGATGAACTAACATAAAGAGAAATCAGAAAAACAATTCCATTTACAATTGCATCAAAAAGAATAAAATACCTAGGAATAAACCTAACGAAGGAAGTGAAAGACCTTTACTCTGAAAACTACAAGACACTCCTAAGAGAAATTAAAGAGGACAATAACAAATGGAAATGCATCCCATGCTCTTGGCTAGGAAGAATAAATATTGTCAAAATGGCTATACTACCTATAGCTATCTACAGATTCAACGCAATCCCTATCAAACTACCAACAGCTTTCTTCAATGAACTTGAACAAATAATTCTAAAATTCATATGGAACCACAAAAGACCCCGAATAGCCAAAGGAATCCTGAGAAGGAGGAATAAAACAGGGGGAATTACGCTCCCTGACTTCAAGCTCTACTACAAAGCCACAGTAATCAAGACAATTTGGTATTGGCACAAAAACAGACCCACAGACCAGTGGAACAGAATAGAAAATCCAAACATTAACCAAAACTATACAGTCAATTAATATGTGATAAAGGAGCCTTGTATATACAATGGGGAGATGACAGCCTCTTCAGCAGCTGGTGTTTGAAAAACTGGACAGCTACATGTAAGAGAATGAAACTGGACTACTGTCTAGCTCCATACACAAAGGTAAACTCAAGGTGGATCAAAGACCTGAATGTAAGTCATGAAACCATAAAACTCTTAGAAAAAAACGTGGGCAAAAATCTCTTGGACATAAACATGAGTGACTTCTTTATGAACATATCTGAAAGGAAACAAAAGCAAAAATGAACAAGTGGGATTATATTAAGCTGAAAATCTTCTGTACAGTAAAGGACACCATCAGTAGAACATAAAGACATCATACAGTATAGGAGAATATATTTATAAATAACGTATCCGATAAAGAGTTGACATCCAAAATATATAAAGAGCTCATGCACCTTAACAAACAAAAAGAAATAATCCAATTAAGAAACGGACAGAGGACATGAATAGACACTTCTCTAAAGAAGAAATTCAGATGGCCAACAGGCACATGAAAGATGCTCCACATCGCTTATCATCAGAGAAATGCAGATTAAAACCACAATGAGATATCACCTCACACCATTGAGGATGGCCAATATCCAAAACACAAACAACAACAAATGTTGGCGAGGATGTGGAGAAAAGGGAACCCTCCTACACTGCTGGTGGGACTGCAAAGTAGGTCAACCATTGTGGAAAGCAGTATGGAAGTTCCTCAAAAAACTCAAAATAGAAATACCATTTGACCCAGGAATTCCACTCCAAGGAATTTACCCTAAGAATGCAGCAGCCCAGTTTGAAAAAGACAGATGCACCCCTATGTTTATCGCAGCACTATTTACAATAGCCAAGAAATGGAAGCAACCTAAGTGTCCATCAGTAGATGAATGGATAAAGAAGAAGTGGTACATATACACAATGGAATATTATTCAGCCATAAGAAGAAACCAAATCCTTCCATTTGCAACAACATGGATGTAGCTAAAGAGTATTATACTCAGTGAAATAAGCCAAGCTGAAAAAGACAAGTATCAAACGATTTCATTCATATGTGGAGTATAAGAATGAAGAAAAAATACTGAAGGAACAAAACAGCAGCAGACTCACAGAACCCAAGAATGGACTAATTGTTACCAAAGGGAAAGGGACTGGGGAAAATGGGTGGGAAGGGCGGTATAAGAGGGAAAAAGGGGCATTACGATTAGCAGATGTAATTTTGGGGGGGCATAGGGAGGGCTGTACAACTCAGAGAAGTCAAGTAGTGACTCTATACCATCTCAGTACGCTTATGGACAGTGACTGTAATGGCTTTGTGGGGGGACCTGATGAAGTGGGTAGTTTAATAACCATAATGTTGCATATGTAATTGTAAATTAATTACACCAAAATAAATTTTAACAAGAACCATATGATTATTTCAACACATGCTGAAAAGCATTTGACAAAATTCAGTAACCATTCATGATAAAATCTCTCAAATGAGCATACCTCAGTGTAATAAATACCACAGCTACTATCGTATTCAGTGGTGCGAAGCAGAACTCTTTTCCTGTAAGATGAGGAACAATATAGGATACCCACTCTCACTCTTTTTACAACACAGTACTGTAAATTCTAACTGCAACAATTACAAAAGAAAAAGAAAACACATTCAAATTGGTGAGGAAAAAGTAAAATTGGTCACTATTTCCAGATGATAGGAGAGTATATATATAAATCCCTGAAGACTCCAGCAAAAACTTAAAACTAATAAATGTATTCAATAGTCACAGGACAAAAATGTCAATGTTCAGAAATCTTAGCATTTTCACACACAAATAATAATCTTTCAGTAAGAGAAATTCAGAAAACGATCTCATTTATACCTTCATGAGAAAATGAAAATATCTAGAAAGAAATCTAACAAAGGTGGTGAGGCACCTATATTCAGAAAGCCCTAAAACACTCATGAAAGAAATTAAATAAATAAATAAATGGAAAGACACCCATTTTCATGGACAGGGAAAATTAATATTGTTAAAATGTCCATACAACCCAAAGGAAACTATAGGTTCATGGCAAACCCTATCAAAATACCAATTGTGTTTTTCCAGAACTTGAGAATATAACCTTAAAATTCTGGAACCACAAAAACCCAAAATAGGCAAAGAAATCTTGAAAAAGAACAGAACTGAACATGCTCCCTGATATCCAGCTACACTACAAAACTACAGCAATCAAAACAGTATGATACTCTCACAAAAATGACACACAGATCAATGGAACAGACTAAGAGCCCAGAAATAAGCCCATTCTTGTATAGTCAATCTATAACAAGCAAGCATGAATATAAAATGGGGAAAATACAGTCTCTTCAATAAATGGTGTTGGGAAAACTGGACAGCCACATGCCAAAGAATAAAACTTTATCAATTTTGTATACTGTATACAAAAATAAATTCAAAATTGTTTAAAGACTTTAAGACCTGAAACCATAAAACTGCTAAATGAAATTGGCATTACTAATTTTTTTCTAGATATGTGCATTGATTTTGTATGCTGTAACTTTATTAAATTCAATTATTAGTTCTAATATTTCTTTTGATGGAGTCTTTAGGGCTTTCTGTATATATTATCATGTCATCTGCTAATAGTGGCAGTTTCATTTCTCCCTTATAAATTTTGATGACTTATATTTCTTTTTCTTGTATGACTGTTGTGACTATAACTTCCAGTACTATGTTGAATAAAGATGGTGAGAGTGGGCATCTTTGTCTTGTTCCTGATCTTAGAGGAAAACTTTCAGATTTTGTTTTTTTATGTATAATGTCAGTTGTAGGTTTATCATATATGGCCTTTATTACATTGAGGTATGTTCCCTCTATACTCACTATGTTGACAGTTTTTAATCCAGAATGGATATTGAATTTTTTCAAATACTTTGCTTGCATCTAATGAAATCTTTGTATTGTTTTTATCCTTCCTTTTGTTAATGTTGTATAACACATTGATTGATTTGCAGATATTGAACCATCCTTACATCCCTAAAATATACCATAGTTGGTCATAGTTGATGAACCTTTTAATGTATTTTGAATTCAGTTTTCTAACATTTTGTTTAGAATTTTTATCTATGTTCATCAGAAATATTGTTTGGTAATTTTCTTTTTTTGTTTTTTCCTTGGTTTTGTGATTAAGGTAATACTGGCCTTGAAGAATGAATTTGGAAGCATTCCTTCCTCTTCCATTTCTTGAATACTTTAAGAAATGTATGTATTATCTCTTCCTTAAACGTTTGGTAGACTTTATGTGTGAAGTTGTCTGGTTCTCAACTTTCAATTACCAATTCAATTTTGTTACTAGTAATTGGACTGTTAAAATTTTCTGTTTCTTCCCGTGTCAGTCTTGAAAGATTGTAAGTTTCTGCCACTTTACTCATTTCTTATAGGTTATCTAATTTATTGGCATGTAATTTTTCATTTAATTCTCTTTTATTATTGGATTTTCTGTAGTGTTCAGTTGTAACTTCTTTTTAATTTCTGATTTTTAATTTAAATCCTTTCTCTTTATTTCTTGATAAGTTTGGATAAGTGTCAATTTTGTTTATCTTTTCAAAAACCCAGCTCTTACTTTCATCGATTTTTTTCTGTTGTTTTATTTCTGCTTTATTGTTTAATTTATTTCTGCTCTGATCTTTATTATGTCCTTCTACTAACTTTGGTCTTCTTCTTTTACTAATTCCTATAATTGTAAGAGTACACTGTTTATCTCAAATGTTCTCATTTATTGAGGTAGGCTTGTATTGTTAAAACTTCCCTCTAAGAACCATTTTGCTATATCTCACATAGTTGGAACCATTGTGTTTCTGTTTCCACTTGTCTCCATATATTGTTTGACATCCTCTTTGTTCTGTTCATTGATCCATTATTTATAAGCATGTTGTTCACTCTCCATGTTTGTGTTTTTCCCAGTTTATTCTCATAATTGATATACATTTTTATACCACTGTGGTATAAAAAGATGATTGAGCTTACCTTAAATTTATTGAGGCTTGTTTTGTGTCCAAATATGTGATCTATTCTGGAGAACATTCCATGTGCACATGAGAAGAATATATATTCTGCTGCTTTGGGGTGGAATTGTTCTGTATATATCTATTAAGTACAGCCATCTGATCTAATGTCATTCAATGCATTATTTCCTTGTTTATTTTCTGACTGATTGATCCATGCATTGATGTAAGAGGGGGGCTAAAGTCCCCTATTTAGATTGTGTTACTCTAAATTTATTCCTTTGGACATGTTAGTATTTGCATTATACATTTATTTCCTCCTATATTAGAAGCATATATATTTAAAATTGTTAAATCCTTTTGTTGGACTGATCTTTTTATCATTATTTAGTGTCCTTTCTGTCTCATTGCTTTGTTTTGAAATCTGTTTTGTCTGATTTAAGTATTGTTACTTTTGTTTCTCTTTTGTTTTGTTTTGCTACTATTTCTGTGGAATATCTTTTTTTATCCCTTCACTTTCACGCTGTATGTTTCTTTAGGACTGAAGTGAGTCTGTTTAGGCAACATATAGATTAGTGTTGTACCGTTTCCCATTCAGCCATAATTGTCAATATTTTAATATTAGCTGTTCTATCATGGATGTGTATTGTTATCACAATCAGACTTTTGCTTGAATTTCCCTAGTTAATGATATTGAAGACATTTGATTTGAATTATCTTCTTTATGGAGTGCCTCTTTTAAGTCTATTACACATTTTTCTTTTGATGTTAAGTATGTTTTGTTGAAATTTTTGTTTATATTCTTGATTTGCAGGGTTTCTTTATGTATTATGTGTATGAGACTTTGTTGGTTTTATGTATTGCTGATATCCTCTTTTACAATGTTGATTGACTTCATTAATGAAGTCACTTAATGAAAAGTTCTTTTTAAAAATCCGGTCCAGTTTATCAATATTCTCTTTAATGGTTAACATAATTTCATCCTGTTTAATAAATGTCTTTCTTCAAAACTGTTGTGAAAATATTTACCTATGTTAACTTCTGGAAGATTTCATGTTTTACTGATAATATTTAGTTTTGGAAACAAACTAGAGTTGTGAACTGGGTTGGGTTTAATTTTTAATGGATATCCATTTGACTCATCACTATTGAAAACAACATCATTTTCTGAATCATCTGTCTAATCTTTGTCATTATTCAAATAATGCTCATATATGTGTTTGGGTTTGGACCTTCTAGTCTTTTATAGACATTTTTATTTATTCTTGTTTCAACCATGCTATTTTTAAGTACTGTGTCTTTGTAATAATTGTTCATGTTCTGTTGAGGGGGTCCTCCCACTTTGTTCTATTTCAAGAGTATCTTAACTGTTCTAGGATATTTATATTTCTACATACATATGTAGAAAATAGGATTGACATATACATATGAAAAATCATTGGTATTTGAATTGGCTTTGTATTGAATTAGATGGAAGTGACATTTCAAAAATAGTGTCTTCCAGTCTCTGAATTTGAAATATCTCCCCTGAATCAATATCTCCCAGGAATTGCATCCCATAAGTTTTATTTGTAGAATTTTCATCATTATTCTGAAAAATGAGTCTTAATTTTAATTTTGGTATGTTTAATGACCCACAGGCTATGTGGTAATTTAAAAATATTTCTTAATTTCCAAATATGTAAAGATTTTCTCGTTATCATATTTTTACTTATTTTATCTCATTTTCTTTTGTTCAGTCAAGATATTTTGAAGGATTTCCTCTTTTGCATTAATATTGTAAACATGGGAAGTTTCAACCATATACAAAAGTAGATTATAGCATAATAAACTGTGTGCCCATCACTTATCTTCAACAAATGTCATGTTATGGTCTACCATGTTCAACTATACTCCCACTAAGTTCTCCTTAAGGAATATTTTGGAATAAATCTCAAATATCATACCACTTACTTCAACAATAATTTTAGTATGTATTTCCAAAAGATAAGTGCTCCTTTGGGACTTAAAAAACACCATTATATCACCTAAAATTAAGAATATTAGTGATGAGTTTTTTCAAATATCTATGTTTTTATAGTTTTTTTGAAATGGAATCTGAATTATGTTTATGCATTGTGAGTGTTTGATGTTCCCTTAAGTCCCTTTAATTCATTGTCTTCTCTTCCTCCTTTTTCTCCTGTTTTATAATTGTGATTTATTAGTTGAAGATGCCAGGTCATGTATCTTGAAGACTTTTTCCATTTTCATCTCTGTGGTACCATTTAACATATTCCTCTGCCCTCTGTATATGCTCTAAGTATAAATTAGATATGAAACCTTCTCAAATTCAGGTGTGATGTTTTGGCAGTAACATTTCATGTATGGTGGTTTATAATTCCATCAGAAGGCACATGATATTTTTTTGTCTCCATAATATACTAAGTAATTAATTATAATTTGATTCATTAGGATTTGCAAGATATTGATATTTAAATTTCCTTCATTTAGTTGGAGTATTAATGATATTTTTCTTGTATTAATTGAAATATTTCTATGAGAAATTTCCTGTCATCAGGCAGTGATCCAGTGGCATAGTTAATTTGGAAATACAGAATAAGTGCTTTATCCTTTCCTATTGCCAGTTTTAAAAGTCATAAATTGGGTTCTTCTCATCCCTTATTTTTAATTTTTTGAGGACATTCCAAGCTATTTTCCATGATAGCTGTGCCATTTTGAATTCCACACAACAGTACACAGAGGTTCCCTTTTCTCTGCATCCTTGGCAACACTGTTTACATTTTGACTTTTTGATAATAGCCATCCTAATAAGTGTGAGATGATATTTCACTGGCATTTTCATTTTCATTTCCCTGATGATTTGTAATGAGCATCTTTTCATGTTCCTGTTGGCTATTTTTATGTCTTATTTTATAAAATGTCTATTCAGGTTATTTACATATTTTTAATTGAGCTGTTTATTTATTTTCCTATTGATTTTGTAGGATCTTTATGTATTTTATATATCAAACTTTTATTAGGAATATGATTTAAAAATATTTTCTTCCATTCTGAAGGTAGCCCTTTCATTTTGTTGCTTGTTTCCTTTGCTGTCTGTGCAGAAACTTTTTAGTTTGATATATTATCACTTATTTAGTTTTCCTTTTGTTGCCTGGGCTTGTGTCAAATCCAAAAATCTTTTTCCAAGACAAATGTCAAGGAGCTTTTCCCTCATGTCTTATTTGATGAATTTCATAGTATTAGGTCTTAAATTTATGTTGTTAATCAATTTTTGAGTTCATTCTTATGTATTTTGTAAGATAGGAGTCCAATTTCATTCTTTTATATGTGGATATCATTTTTTCCAACAACATTTATTGAAAAGACTACCCCAGAATCATTGTGTAGTTTTGACAACTTTCTTTAAGATTAGTTGGCTATTTGGGTGTGGGTTTATTTCTTGGTTCTGTATTCTGTTCCTTGGTATATATGACTATGTTTTTCTCATTTCCATACCGTTTTATTATGGCTTGCAGATAACATTTAAAAGTACGAAGTGTGATGCCTTCAGCCTCTGTTCTTATTCCTCAAGATTGTTTAGCTCTTTAGAGTCTTTTACGATTCCATATGAATTTTATGATGTTTTTCTATTTCTGTGAGAAATGCCATTGGAATTTTGGTGGGGATTGTACTGAATCTGTAGACTGTTTTGGGTAGTATGGACATTTTAATATTAAATTAAATTCTTCCAATCCATGAGCACAGTATATGTTTCCATTCCTTGTGTTTTTTCAATGACTTTCATCAATTTTTTATAGTTTACAGTGTAAAATATTTCACCCACTTGGTTAAATTTAATCTAATTATTTTATTATTTTTGATACTATAGTTTAAGTGACTGTTTTCTTGAAGCCTTCTTTGGACAGTTGGTTGTTAATGGAAAGAAATGCAACTGAGTTTTGTCTGTTGATTTTATATACTGGAACTTTTCTGAACTGGCTTATTTTAGCAGTCATTTGGTGCAGTTTTTAGTTTTTTAAAATATAAAATCATGTCATCTGCAGAGAGAATTTTACTTCTCTCGGATTTGCATAACTTTATTTTTGCTATATTTCTTTGGCTAGGTATTATAATACTATGTCGAATAAAAGTTGTGAAATTGAGAATACTTGTTTTGTTCCTCATCTTAGAGGAAAATATTTTAGCTTTTCACCATTGAATATGATGTTGGCTATGAGCTTGACAAACAGGTCTTTATTATGTTGATGTAAATTTATTCTACATCTAAGTTGTTTATTTTTTATTAGAAAAGGATGTTGAATTCTGTCAAATGCTTTTTCCTGCATCTACTGTGACCATATTATTATCTCTCATTTATTCATGTAATTTAACAGATTTATTAATTTGTGTATGTTGTACCATACTTGCATTCCAGGGACAAATTCCCCTTGATTATAGTGTATGATCCTTTGAATGTGCTCTTCAGTTCAGTCTGCTAGTATTTTATTGGGGAATATTTGCATCTACGTTCATCAGAGAAATTGGCCTATAATTTTCTTTTCTTTCAGTGTTTGTGTCTGACTTTGATATCAGGGTAATGTCATAATACAATGAAATTGGAAGTATTCCATCATTATCAATTTTTTTGGAAAACTTTCAGAAAGACTGGTATTAATTCTTTTTTTTTTAATATAATTTATTTTATTATCATTAATTTACAATTACATGTGCAATATTACGATTATTAAACTACCCCTTCATCAGGACCCCCCCACCAACCCCATTACAGTCACTGTCCATCAGCGTAGTGAGATGCTATAGAATCACTACTTGTCTTCTCTGAGTTGTACTGCCCTCCCCGTGCCCCCCCAACATTACATCTGCTAATCGTAATGCCCCTTTTTCCGTCTTATCCCTCCCTTCCCGCCCATTTTCCCCAGTGCCTTTCCCTTTGGTAACTATTAGTCCGTTCTTGGGTTCTGTGAGTCTGCTGCTGTTTTGTTCCTTCAGTTTTCTTTGTTCTTATACTCCACATATGAGTGAAATCATTTGATACTTGTCTTTTTCGGCTTGGCTTATTTCACTGAGCATAATACCCTCTAGCTCCATCCATGTTGTTGCAAATGGTAGGGATTTGTTTTCTTCTTATGGCTGAATAATATTCCATTGTGTATATGTACCACATCTTCTTTATCCATTCATCTACTGATGGACACTTAGGTTGCTTCCATATCTTGGCTATTGTAAATAGTGCTGCGATAAACATAGGGGTGCATCTGTCTTTTTCAAATTGGGCTGCTGCATTCTTAGGGTAAATTCCTAGGAGTGGAATTCCTGGGTCAAATGGTATTTCTATTTTGAGTTTTTTGAGGAACCTCCATACTGCTTTCCACAATGGTTGAACTAATTTGCAGTCCCACCAGCAGTGTAGGAGGGTCCCTTTTCTCCACATCCTCGCCAACATTTGTTGTTGTTTGTGTTTTGGATGTTGGCCATCCTCACTGGTGTGAGGTGATATCTCATTGTGGTTTTAATCTGCATTTCTCTGATGATTAGCGATGTGGAGCATCTTTTCATGTGCCTGTTGGCCATCTGAATTTCTTCTTTGGAGAAGTGTCTATTCATGTCCTCTGCCCATTTCTTAATTGGATTATTTGCTTTCTGTTTGTTAAGGTGCATGAGTTCTTTATATATTTTGGATGTCAACCCTTTATCAGATACGTTTTTTATGAATATATTCTCCCATACTGTAGGATGTCTTTTTGTTCTACTGATGGTGTCCTTTGCTGTACAGAAGCTTTTCAGCTTGATATAGTCCCACTTGTTCATTTTTGCTTTTGTTTCCCTTGCCCGGGGAGATATGTTCATGAAGAAGTTGCTCATGTTTATGTCCAAGAGATTTTTGCCTATGTTTTTTTCTAAGAGTTTTATGGTTTCATGACTTACATTCAAGTCTTTGATCCACCTTGAGTTTACCTTTGTGTATGGGGCTAGACAGTAGTCCAGTTTCATTCTCTTACATGTAGCTGTCCAGTTTTTCCAACACCAGCTGCTGAAGAGGCTATCATCTCCATTGTATATCCAAGGCTCCTTTATCAAATATTAATTTTGGACTGTATATGTTTGGGGTAATGTTTGGATTTTCTATTCTGTTCCACTGGTCTGTGGGTCTGTTTTGGTGCCAATACCAAATTGTCTTGATTACTGTGGCTTTGTAGTAGAGCTTGAAGTCAGGGAGTGTAATTCGCCCTGTTTTATTCCTCCTTCTCAGGATTGATTTGGCTATTCGGGGTCTTTTGTGGTTCCATATGAATTTTAGAATTATTTGTACCAGTTCATTGAAGAAAGCTGTTGGTAGTTTGATAGGGATTGCATTGAATCTGTAGATTGCTTAGGTAGTATAGCCATTTTGACAATATTGATTCTTCCTAGCCAAGAGCATGGGATGCTTTTCCATTTGTTAGTGTCCTCTTTAATTTCTCTTAGGAGTGTCTTGTAGTTTTCAGAGTACAGGTCTTTCACTTCCTTCGTTAGGTTTATTCCTAGGTATTTTTATTCTTTTTGATGCAATTGTGAATGGAATTGTTTTTCTGATTTCTCTTTCTGTTAGTTCATCATTAGTGTATAGGAAAGCAACAGATTTCTGTGTGTTAATTTTGTATCCTGCAACTTTGCTGAATTCAGATATTAGTTCTAGTTTTGGAGTGGAGTCTTTAGGGTTTTTTATGTACAGTATCATGTCATCTGCAAATAGTGACAATTTGACTTCTTTTTACCAATCTGGATGCCTTGTATGTCTTTGTTTTGTCTGATTGCTGTGGCTAGGACCTCCAGTACTATGTTGAATAATATAGGTTGAATGGGCATCCTTAACTGCTCCATCTAGATGAAACGCTGAAGATCTCACAAGTATGGACGTTAGCTGGTCATCAATATAGCCTCTTAGCGATGTTGAGGTACTTGCCGTCTATACCCATTTTGTTGAGAGTTTTAATCAGGAATGGATGCTGAATTTTGTCAAATGCTTTTTCAGCATCTATGGAGATGATCATGTGGTTTTTGTTCTTCTTTTGTTGATGTGGTGGATGATGTTGATGGATTTTCGAATGTTGTACCATCCTTGCATCCCTGGGATGAATCCCACTTGATCATGGTGTATGATCCTATTGATGTATTTTTGAATTCGGTTTGCTAATATTTTGTTGAGTATTTTTGCATCTACGTTCATCAGGGATATTGGTCTGTAATTTTCTTTTTGGTGAGGTCTTTGCCCGGTTTTGGTATTAGAGTGATGCTGGCTTCATAGAATGAGTTTGGAAGTATTCCCTCCTCTTCTATTTTTTGGAAAACTTTAAGGAGAATCGGTGTTATTTCTTCCTTATATGTCTGGTAGAATTCAGAGGTGAATCCATCAGGCCCAGCGGTTTTGTTCTTGGGTAGCTTTTTGATTACCAATTCGATTTCGTCACTGGTGATTGGTCTGTTTAGTTTTTCTGTTTCTTGCTTGGTCAGTCTTGGAAGGTTGTATTTTTCTAAGAAGTTGTCCATTTCTTCTATGTTTTCCAGCTTGTTAGCATATAGATTCTCATAATATTCTCTTATGATTCTTTGTATTTCTGTGGGGTCCGCCGTGATTTTTCCTTTCTCATTTCTGATTGTCTTTATGTGTGTAGATTCTCTTTTTCTCTTAAAGAGTCTGGCTAGGGGTTTATCTATTTTGTTTATTTTTTCAAAGAACCAGCTCTTGGTTTTATTGATTTTTTCTATTGTTTTATTCTTCTCAATTTTATTTATTTCTTCTCTAATCTTTATTATGTCCCTCCTTCTGGTGACTTTGGCCTCATTTGTTCTTCTTTTTCCAATTTCAGTAATTGTGTCTTTAGACTATTCATTTGAGAATGTTCTTCCTTTTTTAAATAGGCCTGGATTGCAATATACTTTCCTCTTAGAACTGCTTTTGCTGCGTCCCACAGAAGTTGTGGCTTTGTGTTGTTGTTGTCATTAGTCTCCATATATTCTTTGATTTCTGTTTTGATTTGGTCGTTAACCCATTGATTAATTAGGAGAGTGTTGTTAAGTCTCCATGTATTTGTGAGCCTTTTGATTTCTTTCTAAAATTTATTTCTAGTTTTATACCTTGGTGATCTGAGAAGTTGGTTGGTAGGATTTCAATATTTTTGAAATTACTGAGGTTCTTTTTGTGGCCTAGTATGTGGTCTATTCTGGCAAATGTTCCATGTGCACTTGAGAAGAATGTGTATCCTGTTGCTTTTGCGTGTAGAGTTCTGTAGATGTCTGTTAGGTCCATCTGTTCTAGTGTGTTGTTCAGTGCCTCTGTGTCTTTACTTATTTTCTGTCTGGTTGATCTGTCCTCTGGAGTGAGTGGTGTGTTGAAGTCTCCTAAGATGAATGCATTGCTGTCTATTTCCTCCTTTAATTCTGTTAGTATTTGTCTCACATATGCTGGCACTCCTGTGTTGGGTGCATATATATTTATAATGGTTATATCTTCTTGTTGGACTGACCCTTTATCATTATGTAATGTCCTTCTTTATCTCTTGCTACTTTCTTCGTTTTGAAGTCTATTTTGTCTGATACAAGTACTGCAACACCTGCTTTTTTCTCTTTGTTGTTTGCATGAAATATCTTTTTCCATCCCTTCACTTTTAGTCTGTGTATGTCTTTGGATTTGAGGTGAGTTTCTTGTAGGCAGCATATAGATGGGTCTTGCTTTTTTATCCATTCTGTTACTCTGTGTCTTTTGATTGGTGCATTCAGTCCATTTACATTTAGGGTGATTATTGATAGGTATGTACTTATTGCCATTGCTGGCTTTAGATTCGTGGTTACCAAGGGTTCAAGGGTTGCTTCTTTACTATCTGACAATCTAACTTAACTTTCTTGTTAAGTTATTGTAAACACAGTCTGATGTTTCTTTCTTTCTCTCCCTTCTTATTCCTCCTCCTCCATTCTTTCTACAATAGGTGTTTTATTCTTTGCCTTTAGTTGGTATTTGGATGGGCTGCTTTCTTTGCTATGATTTTTTTTTCTCTGGTGACATCTTTTTAGACTTAGGTGTGCTTCCCTCCAGAGCAGTCCATTTAAGATATCCTGTAGTGGTGCTTTATGAGAGGCAAACTCTCTTAACTTTCGTTTATCTGGAAATTGTTTAATCCCTCCATCATATTTAAATGATACTCGTGCTGGATACAATATTCTTGGTTCGAGGCCCTTCTCTTTCATAACGTTAAATATATCATGCCATTCTCTTCTGGCCTGTAAGGTTTCTGTTGAGAAGTCTGATGATAGTCTGATGGGTTTTCCTTTGTAGGTGATCTTTTTTCTCTCTCTAGCTGCCTTTAATACCCTGTCTTTATCTTTGATCTTTGCCATCTTAATTATTATGTGTCTTGGTGTTGTCTTCCTTGGGTCCCTTGTGTTGGGAGATCTATGAGCTTCGGTGGACTGCGAGACTACTTCCTTCCCCAGCGAGGGAAAGTTTTCAGCAATTATTTCTTCAAAGACACTTTCTATCCCTTTTTCTCTCTCTTCTTCCTCTGGTACTCCTATTATGCGAATATTGTTCCGTTTGGATTGGTCACACAGTTCTCTTAATATTCTTTCATTCCTAGAAATCCTTTTATCTCTCTCTGCCTCAGCTGCTCTGTACTCCTGTTCTCTGTTTTCTATTCCATTAACAGTCTCTCGCATCTCATCCATTCTGCTGTTAAGCCCGTCGATCGCTTGTCTGATTTCTGTATTGTCTTTCGTCAGTTCCCTCACTTCCTCCCTCAGCTCTTGCACATTTCTCTGTAGGTCCATCAGCATGGTTATGACTTTTATTCTGAATTCTTTTTCAGGGAGGCTGTGCATTTCCATCCCTTCCGACTCCCTCTCTGGGGTTGTCTGGTTGATTTTGGTCTGAACCATATTCCTCTGTCTTTTCATGGCTATATAATTGGTCACTGATAATTGCCACGTATGTCAGCTGGGCTCTTTAAGACTTTAAAAAGAGAAGAAAAAAAAGAAAAAAGAAAAAAAAGAAAAAAAAGAAAGAAAGAAAGAAAGAGGAAAAAAAGAAAGAAAAGAAAAAACAAAAACAAAACAAAAAAAAAAAAACAAAACAAAAAGAACAAAAAAAATGCCCACCGGACGTAGATTCTGTGGGAATGCTCTAGGTGGCGCTATTGCCCCACTATTCCACAGCTGTGACTGTGCCGCTCCGCAGGGCCGTTTATCGCTCTGGCAGGGGTGGGAACGAGTAGGAGGCTGTTGATCTCAGTGAGAAGTGTTAAGTATGGCTACGCTTCCTCAGTCGCCAGCTAAGGCGTCTGAAACTCCCCAGGACTCCCAGCCTGCTGGGCTGAGTGTGCTGGGGCGATCCGGCTCCTCCGCTGGGCTCCTGTCTCTTTAAGACCGTGAAGAAAGCGCGCGCTTTTTTTTTTCCTTCCCGGGAGCCGGCTGCAAGCACCCTGGCGCGTTCCCCGCTCAGATCCTGCCCCTCTGTCTCTCCAATCTCCGCTGCACTGCGCAATGTGGGTCAGCGCTCCCCGCGCAGATCACTGGGGCTGGCTACTTCGCGGGGTGTACTTCCACTCCCTCCCGGCTCTGAATCCTCTCCTCCCGCCGGTGCGCTGGGGTGGGGGAGGGCTCGGGTCCCGCCGGGTCGCGGCTCCGTATCTTACCCGCCTCTTGGGGTGCCGAGTCCTCTCGGGTGTAGCTGCACGCTGTGCGCGTTCCTGTGTATTCTCGTCTCTCTTTTAGGAATAGATGTATTTTCTGTGTTTTCGTAGATAAATATAGTGTTGGGAGGAGATTTCTGCCGCCCTGCTCACACCGCCTTCTTCCCGGAAGTTCCAGCTGGTATTATTTCTTAAATGTTTGGATTTCAACAGGAAACCATCTGGTCCTAAACTTTACCTTGTTAGATATTCCTCACTGATTCAAACTCCTTCTATTATTGATTTGATCATATTTTTAATTTATTCTAGATTCAGGTTTGATCATGTGCTTCTAGAAATTTGTCTTTCTTATTTTATCCAATTTGTTGGTATAGAATTATTCATAGTAGTCTCATAATCCTTTTTACATTTGTCTATCAGTTATAATGTCTTTCATTTCTGATTTATTTTTTCCTTTTTTAGTTACACTAGTTAAGGGTTTATCATTTTTGTATACTTTTAACAAAAAATCCTTAGTTTTCTTGACATGTAAATGAATTTGTTCATTTATTTCTCTTCTAATCTTTGAATTTTTTTCATTCTGCGAACTTTGGCTTTTATTTTGATCTCTTCATAGTTCCTTGTGGTGTAAAATCAGGTTATTTGTGATCTTTCTTCTTTTCTAATGTTTCTATTTGCTGCTATAAATTTCTTCATACTGTTTTTTCCACATCCCACATTTTGACATATTCTATCTTCTTTTGTTTTGAGATACATTCTAGTTTCCCTTTTGATTTTTTCATTAAACCAATTTTTAAAAATATTGTGTTGTTTTATTTCCACATATTTGTGAGTTATCAGTTTCCATTCCATTATTGATTTTTAATTCATTCCATTGTGGTCAGACAAGACTTTTAAAGAATAAAATTTTTTAAAATTTTTTAGACTTTTTTTGTGTCCTAACATATGATCTATCTCACTGAACTTTCAGTAAGCAATTAAAATTTTTATATTCTGATTCTTTTGTCAAGAATGTTCTTTGTATGTTTGGTAAGTCCATTTGGTCTGTATGCTGCTCAAGTCCATTTATTCCTTATTGATTGTCTTTTTGGATGATCTATTCATTTATGAAAATGATGTTTTGATTCTGTAACATCTTTCTATGTTGAGAGAAAATAACTGCATTAGTTGGAGTAAAGATTTAATATTGGGTGTAGCTGTTAAATTATTGTGTTGTATACTTCAAACAAACCAATATAATATTGTGTATCAACTATACTTCAATAAAAATACACTTAAAAAGGAAAATAGGACTTCCGGGAAGATGGCGGTGTGAGCAGGGCAGCAGAAATCTCCTCCCAACACTATATTTATCTACGAAAACACAGAAAATACATCTATTCCTAAAAGAGAGACGAGAATACACAGGAAAGCGCACAGCGTGCAGCTACACCCGAGAGGACTCGGCACCCCAAGAGGTGGGTAAGATACGGAGCCGCGACCCGGCGGGACCCGAGCCGTCCCCCACACCAGCGCACCGGCGGGAGGAGAGGATTCAGAGCCGGGAGGGAGTGGAAGTACACCGCGCGAAGTAGTAGCCAGCCCCGGTGATCTGCGCGGGGAGCGCTTACCCACATTGCGCAGTGCAGCGGAGATTGGAGAGACAGAGGGGCAGGATCTGAGCGGGGAACGCACCAGGGTGCTTGCAGCCAGATCCCGGGAAGGAAAAAAAAAAGCGCGCGCTTTCTTCAGCGGTCTAAAAGAGACAGGAGCCCAGCGGAGAAGCCAGATCGCCCTAGCACACTCAGCACAGCAGGCTGGGAGCCCTGGGGAGTTTCAGACGCCTTAGCTGGCGACTGAGGAAGCGTAGCCATACTTAACACTTCTCACTGAGATCAACAGCCTCCTATTCGTTCCCACCCCTGCCCGAGCAATAAAGGGCCCTGTGGAGTGGCACAGCCAGGGCTGCGGAATAGTGGGGCAATAGCGCCACCTAGAGCATTCCCACAGAATCTACGTCTGGTGGGCATTTTTTTTGTTTTGTTTTGTTTTTTTGTTTTTTCTTTTCTTTCTTTTTTTCTTTTTTTCTTTCTTTCTTTTTTTTCTTTTTTCTCTTTTTTTTTCTCTTTTTTTTCTTCTCTTTTTAAAGTCTTAAAGAGCCCAGCTGACATACGTGGCAACTATCAGTGACCAAATTATACAGCCATGAAAAGACAGAGGAATATGGTTCAGACCAAAATCAACCAGACAACCCCAGAGAGGGAGTCTGAAGGGATGGAAATGCACAGCCTCCCTGAAAAAGAATTTAGAATAAAAGTCATAACCATGCTGATGGACCTACAGAGAAATGTGCAAGAGCTGAGGGAGGAAGTGAGGGAACTGAGGAAAGACAATAGAGAAATCAGACAAGCGATCGACGGGCTTAACAGCAGAATGGATGAGATGCGAGAGACTGTTAATGGAATAGAAAACAGAGAACAGGAGTACAGAGCAGCTGAGGCAGAGAGAGATAAAAGGATTTCTAGGAATGAAAGAATATTAAGAGAACTGTGTGACCAATCCAAACGGAACAATATTCGCATTATAGGAGTACCAGAGGAAGAAGAGAGAGAAAAAGGGATAGAAAGTGTCTTTGAAGAAATAATTGCTGAAAACTTTCCCTCGCTGGGGAAGGAAGTAGTCTCGCAGTCCACCGAAGCTCATAGATCTCCCAACACAAGGGACCCAAGGAAGACAACACCAAGACACATAATAATTAAGATGGCAAAGATCAAAGATAAGGACAGAGTATTAAAGGCAGCTAGAGAGAGAAAAAGATCACCTACAAAGGAAAACCCATCAGACTATCATCAGACTTCTCAACAGAAACCTTACAGGCCAGAAGAGAATGGAATGATATATTTAACGTTATGAAACAGAAGGGCCTCGAACCAAGAATATTGTATCCAGCACGATTATCATTTAAATATGATGGAGGGATTAAACAATTTCCAGATAAATGAAAGTTAAGAGAGTTTGCATCTCATAAACCACCACTACAGGATATCTTAAATGGACTGCTCTAGATGGAAGCACACCTAAGGCTAAAAAGATGTCACCAGAGGGAAAAAAAAATCACAGCAAAGAAAGTAGACCATCCAAATACCAACTAAAGGCAAAGAATAAAACACCTATTATAGAAAGAATGGAGGAGGAGGAATAAGAAGGGAGAGAAATAAAGAAACATCAGACTGTGTTTACAATAACTTAACAAGAAAGTTAAGTTAGATTGTTAGATAGTAAAGAAGCAACCCTTGAACCCTTGGTAACCACGAATCTAAAGCCAGCAATGGCAATAAGTACATACCTATCATAATCACCCTAAATGTAAATGGACTGAATGCACCAATCAAAAGACACAGAGTAACAGAATGGATAAAAAAGCAAGACCCATCTATATGTTGCCTACAAGAAACTCACCTCAAATCCAAAGATATACACAGACTAAAAGTGAAGGGATGGAAAAAGATATTTCATGCAAACAACAAAGAGAAAAAAGCAGGTGTTGCAGTACTTGTATCAGACAAAATAGACTTCAAAACGAAGAAAGTAGCAAAAGATAAAGAAGGACATTACATAATGATAAAGGGGTCAGTCCAACAAGAAGATATAACCATTATAAATATATATGCACCCAACACAGGAGCGCCAGCATATGTGAGACAAATACTAACAGAATTAAAGGAGGAAATAGCAATGATTCATCTTAGGAGACTTCAACACACCACTCACTCCAGAGGACAGATCAACCAGACAGAAAATAAGTAAAGACACAGAGGCACTGAACAACACACTAGAACAGATGGACCTAACAGACATCTACAGAACTCTACACCCAAAAGCAACAGGATACACATTCTTCTCAAGTGCACATGGAACATTTTCCAGAATAGACCACATACTAGGCCACAAAAAGAACCTCAGTAATTTCAAAAATATTGAAATCCTAACAACCAACTTCTCAGATCACCAAGGTATAAAACTAGAAATAAATTTTAGAAAGAAATCAAGAAGGCTCACAAATACATGGAGACTTAACAACACTCTCCTAATTAATCAATGGGTTAATGACCAAATCAAAACAGAAATCAAAGAATATATGGAGACTAATGACAACAACAACACAAAGCCACAACTTCTGTTGGACACAGCAAAGGCAGTTCTAAGAGGAAAGTATATTGCAATCCAGGCCTATTTAAAGAAGGAAGAACATTCCCAAATGAATAGTCTAAAGACACAATTACTGAAATTGGAAAAAGAAGAACAAATGAGGCCCAAAGTCACCAGAAGGAGCGACATAATAAAGATCAGAGAAGAAATAAATAAAATTGAGAAGAATAAAACAATAGAAAAAATCAATAAAACCAAGAGCTGGTTCTTTGAAAAAATAAACAAAATAGATAAACCCCTAGCCAGACTCATTAAGAGAAAAAGAGAATCTACACACATAAACACAATCAGAAATGAGAAAGGAAAAATCACGACAGACCCCAGAGAAATACAAAGAATCATAAGAGAATATTATGAGAATCTATATGCTAACAAGCTGGAAAACATAGAAGAAATGGACAACTTCTTAGAAAAATACAACCTTCCAAGACTGACCAAGCAAGAAACAGAAAAACTAAACAGACCAATCACCAGTGACGAAATCGAATTGGTAATCAAAAAACTACCCAAGAACAAAACCGCTGGGCCTGATGGATTCACCTCTGAATTCTACCAGACATATAGAGAAGAAATAACACCGATTCTCCTTAAAGTTTTCCAAAAATAGAAGAGGAGGGAATACTTCCAAACTCATTCTATGAAGCCAGCATCACTCTAATACCAAAACCGGGCAAAGACCTCACCAAAAAAGAAAATTACAGACCAATATCCCTGATGAACGTAGATGCAAAAATACTCAACAAAATATTAGCAAACCGAATTCAAAAATACATCAAGAGGATCATACACCATGATCAAGTGGGATTCATCCCAGGGATGCAATGATGGTACAACATTCGAAAATCCATCAACATCATCCACCACATCAACAAAAAGAAGAACAAAAACCACATGATCATCTCCATAGATGCTGAAAAGCATTTGACAAAATTCAGCATCCATTCCTGATTAAAACTCTCAACAAAATGGGTATAGAGGGCAAGTACCTCAACATCATAAAGGCTATATATGACAAACCCACAGCTAACATCATACTTAACGGCGAGACGCTGAAAGCTTTTCATCTAAGATCGGGAACAAGACAGGGATGCCCACTCTCTCCACTGTTATTCAACATAGTCCTGGAGGTCCTAGCCACAGCAATCAGACAAAACAAAGACATACAAGGCATCCAGATTGGTAAAGAAGAAGTCAAATTGTCACTATTTGCAGATGACATGATACTGTACATAAAAAACCCTAAAGACTCCATTCCAAAACTACTAGAACTAATATCTGAATTCAGCAATGTTGCAGGATACAAAATTAACACACAGAAATCTGTTGCTTTCCTATACACTAATGATGAACTAACAGAAAGAGAAATCAGAAAAACAATTCCATTCACAATTGCATCAAAAAGAATAAAATACCTAAGAATAAACTTAACGAAGGAAGTGAAAGACCTGTACTCTGAAAACTACAAGACACTCCTAAGAGAAATTAAAGAGGACACTAACAAATGGAAATGCATCCCATGCTCTTGGCTAGGAAGAATAAATATTGTCAAAATGGCTATACTACCTAAAGCAATCTACAGATTCAATGCAATCCCTATCAAACTACCAACAGCTTTCTTCAATGAACTGGAACAAATAATTCTAAAATTCATATGGAACCACAAAAGACCCCGAATAGCCAAAGCAATCCTGAGAAGGAGGAATAAAACAGGGGGAATTACACTCCCTGACTTCAAGCTCTACTACAAAGCCACAGTAATCAAGACAATTTGGTATTGGCACAAAAACAGACCCACAGACCAGTGGAACAGAATAGAAAATCCAAACATTAACCCAAACATATACAGTCAATTAATATTTGATAAAAGTGCCTTGGATATACAATGGGGAGATGACAGCCTCTTCAGCAGCTGGTGTTGGAAAAACTGGACAGCTACATGTAAGAGAATGAAACTGGACTACTGTCTAGCCCCATACACAAAGGTAAACTCAAGGTGGATCAAAGACCTGAATGTAAGTCATGAAACCATAAAACTCTTAGAAAAAAACATAGGCAAAAATCTCTTGGACATAAACATGAGCAACTTCTTCATGAACATATCTCCCCGGGCAAGGGAAACAAAAGCAAAAATGAACAAGTGGGACTATATCAAGCTGAAAAGCTTCTGTACAGCAAAGGACACCATCAGTAGAACAAAAAGACATCCTACAGTATGGGAGAATATATTCATAAAAAACGTATCTGATAAAGGGTTGACATCCAAAATATATAAAGAACTCATGCACCTTAACAAACAGAAAGCAAATAATCCAATTAAGATGTGGGCAGAGGACATGAATAGACACTTCTCCAAAGAAGAAATTCAGATGGCCAACAGGCACATGAAAAGATGCTCCACATCGCTAATCATCAGAGAAATGCAGATTAAAACCACAATGAGATATCACCTCACACCAGTGAGGATGGCCAACATCCAAAACACAAACAACAACAAATGTTGGCGAGGATGTGGAGAAAAGGGAACCCTCCTACACTGCTGGTGGGAATGCAAATTAGTTCAACCATTGTGGAAAGCAGTATGGAGGTTCCTCAAAAAACTCAAAATAGAAATACCATTTGACCCAGGAATTCCACTCCTAGGAATTTACCCTAAGAATGCAGCAGCCCAATTTGAAAAGGACAGATGCACCCCTATGTTTATTGCAGCACTATTTACAATAGCCAAGAAATGGAAGCAACCTAAGTGTCCATCAGTAGATGAATGGATAAAGAAGAAGTGGTACATATACACAATGGAATATTATTCAGCCATAAGAAGAAAACAAATCCTACCATTTGCAACAACATGGATGGAGCTAGAGGGTATTATGCTCAGTGAAATAAGCCAAGCCGAAAAAGACAAGTATCAAATGATTTCACTCATATGTGGAGTATAAGAACAAAGAAAAAATACTGAAGGAACAAAACAGCAGCAGACTCACAGAACCCAAGAACGGACTAATAGTTACCAAAGGGAAAGGGACTGGGGAAAATGGGCGGGAAGGGAGGGATAAGAGGGAAAAAGGGGCATTACGATTAGCAAATGTAATGTTGGGGGGGCACGGGGAGGGCAGTACAACTCAGAGAAGACAAGTAGTGATTCTATAGCATCTCACTACGCTGATGGACAGTGACTGTAATGGGGTTGGTGGGGGGGACCTGATGAAGGGGTAGTTTAATAATCGTAATATTGCACATGTAATTGTAAATTAATGATAATAAAATAAATTGTATTAAAAAAAAAGGAAAATAAAGGAATTCAGCAATTCTTAAAATATGTTATTAATTTCCACCATTTTTATGAATAAAATTAAATATTTCTGGAGTTCTTAAATAAAGCTCATTTGAAAATGTGAAAAAAGGAAAATAAAATGAGGTTTAGAAACCTACCCTTATTGCTTTTCTGTGTATATCTCTCTTCAGGTCTGTTAACCTTTGCTTTATGTGTTTAATTGCTATGATATAAGGTCCATGTATATATATTTTAAATTGTTATAGCTTTATGATGCATTGACATTTTATCCTCATATAATGACCTTCCTCATTACTTGTCACAATTTTTATTCAAATTCTATTTAGTAAATTATAAGTATAGCCACCACTAATTTCTTTTGGTTATTATATGCATGGAATATTTTTCTTTTCCTTTCTGCTTCAGTTTGTGTGTGTCCTTCATTCTAAACTGAGTCTCTATGTATCACATATTTTTGGACTTAAAAATTAGTTTAGCCACTCCATGTCTTTTGACTGGGATTTACATTTAAAGTCATTAATTATAGGTGATGAGTCACTATTGCTATTTTTTAAATTGATTACTGACTGTTTTGTAGTTTGTCTCTCTTTTACTGTCTTGCTATTTTCCTTTCTCATTTGTTCTACAGGTTCAGTACAAACCATATCAAATTTCTAGTGGCATTTTTTTACAGAAACACGAAAACCAAATCTTAAAACTTCGTGTGGAAACAGAAAACACCAGGAATAGACAAAGAAAATTATAAAAAGAAGAACAAAGTTGGATGAAACACACTTGCTGATTTCAAAATAAATGTACAGAGTTTAACCGAATTCCTTCTACCTTCATACCAAATTTACACCTACATATACAGCAACATATCATGAGGAAGAACTGAAGACTGAGTGAACATCTTCTGCATTGGGGATAGAAAGCACATAAAAAACAGCAGGACAGATGGAGATGTGGTAATGGAGGGAACCCTACTCCCAGCTCAGTGACCCACAGAAATGAGGGGTATCACTGAGGGACCTGAACACAAATTTTCTAACTGGGGAAAAGAACTAAGATGCATGTTAAAGTGAACCTAAAGTATAATAGAAAAACCCAATTTATAGAATTAAAGAACCTACCACTTGACAGGGGAATGGTTGGGACACTATCCAGATTGGTGGTCTGCTGAGCACTGTTTCTTTTTTTGTGCACTATTTCCTTATTTTGAGGGTGGTGTGGGGAGCAGGGTTGGGGTGCACATGCCAATTTCAGGCTTTGCTAGGTGGGATCCCAGCCCATGTACACACCCAGACACATCAACCAGAGAGTACATTCATACCCTAGTTACTCCAAGGATGCAGAGCCTGTCCTTGAATTGGCAAGGGATATCCATGAATGACATGGATGCAGATTTTCTTGCTAGGGCAAAGAAAAAATGCATACTTTAAAACTCACCTAGACTATAACTGAAAAACCCAAGTTACAGAACTAAAACACCACGGATGGCTGGAACTCTCTGGATTAGCATTCTGAAAGACACCACTTTTATTTGAACTACTTCCCAACTTTGAGAGTGATGCAGAAAACAGGCTTGGGGCACACATGCCAATTTCATATTTGGTCTAGGTGGCTTCTCAGTCTTCACCCAGATGCAACATCCAGAGAGAACATTGGGGCCACAGCTGCCCTGTTGGCACCAGCCATGTTCTGCTGACACCTGGACAGTGCATCATGGCTACTGCTGTACTGCAGGCACTAACCAAGTAGCTTCAGGGGTGGGGCTTCCCTGGGAGCCACACCTGTGCCTGGGACTGCACCACGGATGCAGATTTGGACACTGCCAAATTTGGAAGACTGCTTCTAAGCCACTGCTTCACTTCAGGTGCACAGCTGGTAGCTATCGGAGAGAGACTGAGCCCACATCCACTCTTTCAATGTGGGTCCTCTGGGTATCCACTCAGGAAACCTTCAGATTGGCCAACTCTGAACCTCCCTCCAAACATGACCTGACAACTCTGTCACCAGGATACCCCTGGCTCATGTCCACTAGGCCTCCAGACAGACATCCAAAACAACCAGGCACACTCAGTCTACACAGGGGACCTTCTCTACACAAGGCCAATCCTTCATAAGTGAGAGATATAGTCCTTTCTACAAATTCATAGAATCAAGCACAGAAAGCAAACAAAATGCAGAGACAGAGGGACATATTTAAAACAAAGAAACATGACACAAATTCAAAAAAATACTAAATGAAACAGAGTTAAGTGATCTACTGGATAAAGAGTTCAAATTAATTATTACAAAGACGCTCACTAGGCTTCATAGAAGACTGGAGGAACTCAGTGAAAACCTCTCTAAAGAGATAGAAAATATAAAACAGAACCAATCAGACATTAAGAATACAATAAATGAAAAATACACTAGGGAAAATCAGTAGCAGATTAGAGGATACAAAACAATGGATCAGTGACTTGGAAGAGGAGTAATAGAAGGAAATCATCAGAAAGGTAAAAGAATATAAAGAAATGAGGATAGGTTAAGGTTGCTATGGGAACAATATGAAACATCTAAATATTTTCATTATAGGAATTCCAGGGGGAGAAGAGAGAAAGGAGCATAAAACTTATTTTAAGAAATGGAAGCTGAAAACACCCCTGACATAAGGAAGGAAACAGACATATGGGTCCACGAAACAGAAAGAGCCCCAATCAAAATAAACCCAAGGAGGTCCACACCAAGACACATCATACTTAAAATGTAAAAAATAAAAAATAGAGAATATTAAAAAATGTAAGACAAAGGCAACAAGTCAAATACAAGGTAATCCTAATGAGTTGATCAGCTTATTTTTCAGCAGAAACTCTACAGGCTAGAAGGGACTGGCATAATATATTCAAAGTGATAAACAGAAAACCCTGTAACCAGCAATACTCTATCCAGTAAGGTTATTATTCAGAATGGATGTGAAAATAAAGAGATTCACAGATAACATAAGTTAAAAGAGTTAACCACCACTAAACCAGTCTTAGAAAAATGCTAGAGTTTCCTAAAGAAGCAAAAATACTAACTGGAAGTAAGAAAATTATGAAAGTGAAAATTTCACTGGTAAAAGCAAACATACCACAGGTAGAAGATCAATCATTTAAAAGCTAGTATGATGGTCAACAAGACAAAAGTTGTATGATCAATTACATCTAAAAATTAGTTATGGGAATCACCAAAAAGTATGTCAAAGAAGGCATCATATACATAAAATATGGAGGGAGTGGGGTAAAAAATGTGTTTTTGTTAAGTACATTTTAACATGTGACCATCGAGTTATCATATATTTCTATATATGTAGGAGGTTATATAAGAACCCCATGGTTACCATAAGCCAAAAGCCTATACACAAATACAAAAAAACAAAGAAAAGGGAACCCAAACTAAATATTAAAGACAGTTATAATGTATGAGGGGAGATCAAGAGAGGAAGAAAGGATCATAGCACAACAAAAACAACCAGGAAACATTTAAGCAAATTCCATTAACTACATACCTATTAATTATTACTCTAAATATAAATGGATCAAATGCTCCAATCAAAAGCTACATGGTGACTGAATCTATAAAAGAGACCAATCTATTTTCTGACTATAAAAATGTATTTCAGACCTAAAGACACACACCGACTTAAAGGGATGGAAAAAGATATTCCATGGAAATAGGAATTAAAATATAGCTGGAGTAGCTATATTTATATAAGAAAAATAGCCTTTAAAATAAAGACTGTAACAAGACAAGGGAATGATATAATGATTATGGAAACAATCCATCTAGAAGTTATAACAATTATAAATATCTATGAACCCACAGAAGACCACCTAAATATATGAAGCAAATATTAACATAAATCAAGGAAGGGATTGGCAGTAATATAATAGTAGTAGGGGCTTTTAACACTTTTACATCAGTGGCTCTGTCACTCAGAAAGGAAAATTGTAAGAAAATAGTGTATTTGAATGACACAATAGATCAAAAAGAATTAATAGATATATATAGAATATTACATCCAAAAGCAGTAGAATACATATTTTTTTCAACTACACGTGTAACATTCTCCATAATACAGCACAGTAGGCCACAAAGCAAATCTCAATAAATTAAAAAAAATTGAAATCATATCAAACATCTTTTCTGATAATGGTGGCATGGAACTGAAAATCAATAATAAGAAAAAAGAACAGAATAACCAGATGCACATGTAAGCTGAACAGCATGTTGTTAAATAACCATCAGATATAAGGGAAATAAAACAATAAATGAAAAATACCTGGAGAATAATTAAAATAGAAATAGCACAGTTCAAAAATCTTGGTGATACAGGAAAACAGTTGTAAGAGGGAAGTATATAGCAGTGCAGGCCTACTTAAGAAGAAAGAATTATAGATAAATAACCTACCATGACATCTAAAGGAACTAGAAAAAGAAGAATGTACAAAACCCAGTTAGAAGAAAAGAAATAATAAGGTTGTGTGGAAATAAATGAAATAAAGACTAAAAAACAATACAGAAGATCAGTGAAACTAAGCTTGTTATTTAAAGAGATAAACAAAAGTGACAGTTTTTTAGTTAGGCTCATCAAGACAAAAAGAGAAAGGACTCAAAATTAAATCAGTCATGGAAGAGGAGAAGTTACAATTTGCACCATAATATAAACACAAGTATAAGATATTATTATGAAAAGTTATAGACAAATTGGATAATTTTCTAGAAACATACAATTTTCCAAAATGAAACCAGGAGTTATTAGAAAATTTGGACAGAACAATTACTAGTAATGATATTGAATGAGCAACTCCCTAAAAATAAATACTAGGACCAGATGGCTTCACAAGTGAATTCTACCAAGTATTTACAGGTGGTACTTATACTACTCAAATGACTACAAATATTGAGGAGAAATGAAAGCTTCCAAGTTCATTCTTTGAGGCCAGAATCACCTTAGTACCAAAATCAGGGAAGAACACTACACACTACAAAAAAAAATTCCAAACCAGTATTCCTGGTGAACATAGATGTAAAAATCCTCAACAAAATCATAGAAAACCAAATTCAAGAATACGTTAAATCATTCACCATGACCAAGTAAGATTTATCCTAGGGATGCAAGGATGGTTCAGTATTCACAAATCAATCTGTATGATACATGACATTATCAAAGGAAGGATCAAATCCATATGACCATCTCAAGAGATGCTGAAAAAGCATTTGACAAAGGTCAACATCCATCCATGATGAAAATTCTCAACAAAGTGGTTATAGAGTCCACATATCTCATCATAATAAAATCCGTATGAGAAAAACCACAGCTAACATCATACTCAATGTTGAAAACCTGAAAGCTTTTGTCTAAGATCAGGAACAAGACAAGCATCCCCACTCTCACCACTTTTATTCAACGTAGTGTTAGAAGTCCTAGCCACAACAATCAGACAGGAAAAATAAATAAAAGGCATCCAAATTGGTAAGGAAGAAGTAAAATTGTCACTATTTGCTGATGACATGATGAAACACATAGAAGACGCTCACTCCACCAAAAAACTATTAGAACTAATAAATGAATTCAGTAAAGTTATAGCGTACAATATCAATATACAGAAATCTGATGCATTGCTATTCACAGAAGCAAACTAGCAGAAAGAGAAAAAATTTTAAATCCCATTGACAATTGTATCAAAAAGAATAAAAACTAGGAGTAAATCTAACCAATGAAGTGAAAGACCTTTAATTTAAAAAAATATAAAATATTGATGAAAGAAACTGAAGAGGACATGAATAAATGGAAACCTATACCATGCTCATGGATAAGAATTATTATTGTTAAAATGGCCATTTTTCTCAAAGCAATCTACAGTCAGTGAAATCCCTATCAAAGTACCAATGGCATTTTTCACTCTAGAGCAAATAATCCTAAAATTTGTGAGGAACCAAACAAAAAAATTCCACAGCCAAAGCAACTTTGCGAAAGAATAACAAAGCTGGAGATATCATGCTCACTGGTTTCAAACTGTACTATAAATCTATAGTAATAATAACAGTATGGTAGTGGCCCAAGAACTGATACATAAACCAAAGGATCAGAATAAAGAGCCCAGATATAAACTCACATCTATATGGTCAGTTAAACTATGACAAAGTAGACAAGAATATACAATAGGGAAAGACACTCTCTTCATAAACGATCTTGGGAAAACTCGACAACTACGTGCAAAAATATGAAACTGGACCATTGTGTTACACCATACCAAAAATAAACTCAAAATGGATTAAAGATCTAAGTGTAAGACTTAAAACCTTAGAACCCCGAGAAGTAGTCAATAAACTCTTGAACATCAACATTAGAATTTTTTCTTGAATATGTCTGTCCATACAAGTGTAACAAAAGCAAGAATAAACAAGTGGGACTACAACAAACTAAAACTAAAAAAACCTTCACAGCAATGGAAACAATCGAAAAAACGAATAATACTACCTACTGTATGTGAAATATATTTATAAATGATGTCTAATAATGGTCTATTATCGAAAATACACAAAAAACATCACCAAATAATATGACTAAAATATGGGTAGAGTAATTGAATAGACATTTTTCCAAAGAAGACATTCAAATGGCCAAAAGACACATGCTCAAAATCACTAATTAGGGAGACCCAAATCAAAACTACAGTGAGATTTCACATCACACCTGTTAGAATGAGTAGTATAAAGAGAGAAAAAATACAAGTGTTGATGAGGATGTGGAGAAAAGGGAAAGTTCATACACTGCTGGGGAGATTGCGAATTGGTGCAGCCACTATGGAAAGCAGTAGGCTTCACAAAAAACCTAAATATAGAAACATGATATTACTCAGAAATTCTACTTCTGGGAATATACATGAAGAAAATGAAATAATTCAAAAACGTGTATGTATCCCTATTTTATTGCAGCAGTATTTAGAGTAGCCAAGTTATGGAAATATCCAAAGTGTCTAATAGATCAACGGATAAAAAAGATGTGATATATATATCACATCTTCTTTATCCATTGTTATCCATTGTCATTTGAAACAGCATGGACGGACCTACAGATTTTATGCTAAAGTGAAATAAATCAGAGAAAAAAGATTGCCATATGATTTCACCTCTTGGAATCTGGAAAATGAAGCAAACCATCAAACAAAATAGAAGTAGATTCATAAATACAGAGAATGAACATGTGGTTACCATGGCAGGGAATGGTTAAGTAGGTTAAGTGTATAAATAGATACAAACTTCAAATTATGAAAAATTTCATCACATGAATGAAATATAGTTTGGAGAATATAGCTTAAGACATTTTAGAATATTTGTATAGTGACAGACAGTAACTACATTTATCATGGTTAGCATTCAATATAATTTATGAATTACTAAGTTGTTCATCCGTAAACAATATATTGTATATAAACTGTACTTCAAAAAATGTTTTTAAGTTCGAAAACCATTATAAAACATTTAAAAAGGATACCACAAATCATGAATAATCAAAACAGTATTTTTTTATTTTGGTATTATTAATGTACAATTACATGAGCAACACTATGGTTACTAGACTCCCCCCATTTTCAGGTCCCCACCACATAACCCATAACAGTCACTGTCCATCAGCCTAGTGAAATGCTGTAGAATCACTACTTGTCTTCTCTGTGTTATACTGCCTTCCCCGTGCCCTGCCCACTACATTTTGTGTGCTAATCATAATGCCCCTTTTTCCTCTTTATCCCTCCATTCCCACCCATATTCCCCAGTGTTTTTCCCTTTGGTAACTGTTAGGCCATTCTTGGGTTCTGTGAGTCTGCTGCTGTTTTGTTCCTTCATTTGTTTCTTTGTTCTTATACTCCTCAGATGAGTGAAATCATTTAATACTTGTCTTTCTCCATCTGGCTTATTTCACTGAGCATAATACCCTCTAGCTCAATCCATGTTGTTGCAAATGGTAGGAGTTGCTTTCTTCTTATGACTGAATAGTATTCCATTGTGTATAGGTACCACATCTTCGTTATCCATTCGTCTACTGATAGACACTTAGGTTGCTTCCATTTCTTGGCTATTGTAAATAGTGCTGCAATAAACATAGGGGTGCATATGTCTTTTTCAAACTGGGCTCTTGCATTCTTAGGGTAAATTCCTAAGAGTGGAATTCCTGGGTCAAATGGTATTTCTACTTTGAGTTTTTTGAGGAACTTCCATACTGCTTTCCATAATGGTTGAACTAATTTACATTCCCACCAGCAGTGTAGGAGGGTTCCGCTTTCTCCAAATCCTCGCCAACTTTTGTTGTTGTTTGTCTTATGTATGGTGGTCATCCTAACTGGTAGGAGGTGATATATCATTGTGGTTTTAATTTGCATTTCTCTGATAATTAGCGATGTGGATCATCTTTTCATGTGCCTGATGACCATCTGAATTTCTTCTTCAGAGAAGTTTCTGTTCATATCCATTGCCCATTTTTAACTGAATTATTTGCTTTTTTTTGTTGAGGTGCATGAGCTCCTTATATATTTTGGATGTCAAACCTTTATCGGATATGTCATTTAGGAATATATTCTCCCATACTGTAGGATGCCTTTTTGTTCTTTTGATGGTGTCCTTTGTTGTACAGAAGCTCTTAATCTTGATATAGTTCCACTTGTTCATTTTTGCTTTTGTTTCCATTGCCCGGGGAGATATGTTCATGAAGAAGTTGCTCATGTTGATGTCTAAGAGATTTTTGCCTATGTTTTTTTCTAAGAGTTTTATAGTTTCATTACTTACATTCAGGTTTTTGTTCCATTTCGAGTTTACTTTGTGTATGGGGTTAGACAGTGATCCAGATTCATTCTCTTGCATGTAGTTGTCCATTTTTGCCAATACCAGCTGTTGAAGAGGCTGTCATTTCTCCATTGTATATCCTTGGCTCATTTATCATACATTCTTTGACCATATATGTTTGGGTTAATATCTGGGCTCTTTATTCTTTCCCACTGGTCTGTGGGTCTGTTCTTGTGCCAGTACCAAATTGTCTTGATTACTGTGGCTTTGTAGTAGAGCTTGAATTAGGGAAGCGAGATCCCCCTGCTTTATTCTTCCTTCTCAGGATTTCTTTGGCTAATAGGGGTCTTTTGTGGTTCCATATGAATATTAGAACTATATGTTGCAGTTTCTTGAATAATGCTGTTGGTATTTTGATTGAGATTGCATTGAATCTGTAGATTGCTTTAGGCAGGTAGGCCATTTTGACAATATTAGTTCTTCCTACCCAAGAGCATGGGATGAATTTCCATTTGTTAGTGTTTTATGGACATTAGTTTTTCTTAAGTGTATCTTGTAGTTTTCAGAGTATAGGTCTTTCACTTCCTTGGTCAGGTTTATTTCTAGGCATTTTATTCTTTTTGGTGCAGTCATGAATGGAATTGTTTTCCTGATTTCTCTTTTTGTTAGCTCATCATTAGTGTATAGGAAAGCAACAGATTTCTGTGTGTTAGTTTTGTATCCTGCAACTTTTCTGAATTCAGATATTGGTTTTAGTAGTTTTGGAGTGTAGTCTTTAGGGTTTTCTATGTACAATATCATGTCATCTGCAAATAGTGACAATTTGACTTCTTCTTTACCAATCTGGATGCCTTGTATGTCTTTCTTTTGTCTGATTGTTGTGGCTAGGACCTCCAGTACTATGTTGAATAACAGTGGAGAGAGTGGGCATCCCTGTCTTGTTCCCAATCTTAGATGAAAAGCTTTCAGCTTCTCACTGTTAAGTAGTATATTAGCTGTGGGTTTGTTGTATATGGCCTTTATTATATTGAGGTACTTGCCCTCTATACCCATTTTGTTGAGAGTTTTTACCATGAATGGATGTTGAATTTTGTCAAATGCTTTTTCAGCATCTATGGAGATGATCATGTGGTTTTTGTTCTTTTTGTTGATGTGGTGGATGACGTTGATGGATTTATGAATGTTGTACCATCCTTGCATGTCTGAGGTGAATCCCACTTGACTATGGTGTATGATATTCTGCCACAAGAAGAAAACAAATACAGACATTTGCAACAACATGGATGGAGCTAGAGGGTATTATGCTCAGTGAAGTAAGCCAAGCAGAAAAAGACAAGTATCAAATGATTTCACTCATATGAGTAGCATAAGAGCAAAGAAAAAAACTGGGGAAAAAAAAACAGCAGCATACTCACAGAACACAAGAATGGACTAACAGTTACCAAAGGTAAAGTACTGGGGAGTATGGGTGGGAAGGGAGTGATAAGGGGGAAAAAGGTGCATTATGATTAGCAGATGTAATGTTGGGGGGGCACGGGGAGGGCTGTACAACTCAGAGAAGACAAGTAGTGATTCTATAGCATCTCACTACGCTGATGGACAGTGACTATAATGGGGTTGGTGGAGGGGGCCTGATGAAGAGGGTAGTTTAAAAAAAAAAAAGAAACACCAAATGGATGCAGACATTGCTTTAAAAGATGGTGTACATTACAATGTAAATGATAATAATTTATATGATGAAAAGTATTTTTTGCATTTTCTGGGATAAAATTTTGATTATATGTAACTCCTTTATAATGTTTGGACATGACATACAAAATTTACGATTCAGTTCTTATCTAAGTGTTTAAAAATATTAATAGTAATGAAAAAAAGAACAATTGTATGATAATGGAACAGATCCACTATGTGAAATAGGTAAATTCTTAGAATGCCACAAACTACCAAACTAACATGAAAAGAAATAGAAAATCTTAATAGTTCTATAACAAGTAAAGGGACTGAATTACTAAGGAAAAGAAGAGAAAGTATCATGATAATACATACCTTCACTGCTGAATTCTACCCAATTGTTAGAGGAATTAACATCAACTCTTTACAAACTCTTCTAAAAAATACAAGAAGAAACACATTCCAACTCATTCTGAAACTGGTATTATGCAGTTATTGAAACAAAAGAAAGATATCAAATGCATAGAAAACTGCAGTTCATCTTTGAACAACACAGTTCTGAACTGTGTAGGTTCCCTTATCCATGGATTTTTGTATATGTTGGAATTATTTTTGGAGTTTTGTGACAATTTGAAAAAAACATTTTGTATTCTCTAGTTCACTGTATTGTAAGAATACGGTATATAATATGTACAACATACAACATATGTATTAATTGTTTATGTTATTGGTAAGGCTTTTGGTCAAAATAGGGTATTCATCAAGTTTTGGGAGAGTTTAATGCATACACAGTTTCTGCTATGCAGGGAGTCAGCATGCCTTGCCCCCACATTGTTTGTATAAAGTTAACTGCACAAACCAATATCCCTCATAAATATAGGCACACAAACTTCAGAAAAATAGCAGAAAGTTGACTTCAGCAGCATTTAAAATGGAATATACTTCATGATCAAGTGAGATTTATCCTAGGAAGGGATGACTGGCTTAACAAATGGTAATCAACCACTGTAATATACCATAGCAATAGAAAAAGGCCAAAAACACATGGTCATATCACTAGATATAGAAAAAGCATTTGACAAAACCCAACATCTATTCATGATTAGAAATAAAAACACTCAACAAAATGGACATAGAAATGTACTTTCTCAACTTGATAAAGGGCATTTACAAAAATCCCCAGAGAATTATTACATTGATTAGTGAATGCTAATGATTTTCCCTCCTGTCAGAAACAAGACAAGGATGTTTTCTGTCATCAGGTCTTTTCTACATAGTGCTGAATATGTCTTAATTTCTCTCTCAAATTTGAAGGATAATTTTTCTGGATATAGAATTTGTATGACATATTTTTAATTTTCTTTAAGTACTTTGAACATGCCACCCCACTGACTTCAGGTGTCCTTTCTTTATAAGTTTGAAATTAATCTTACTAAGGATCTATTGTACATGTTTTCCACTAACTTTGAGAAGGATTTGGCCATCATATCTTCAAATATTTGTTTTGCTCCATTTTATATCTCATCCTTTTTGATCCCTATTAGGTGTATTTTGGTATATTTGATCGTGTCCCACTGAACTCTGAGACTCTATTCCTTTTTCCTTTTTTCTCTCTGTTCCTCACGCTGGATAATCTTAATTGATCTATCATTAAATTCACTGGTTCTTTAATATATCATCTCAAATCTTCTGTTGGGCATCCTAGTGAATAAATCATTTCATTTATTAAACTTTTCACTTCAACAATTTATATTTGTCTCCCTTTATAATTTCTACACATGCTTTCCTATATTTTTTAGATATGGTATGGTTTTTTTGTACATATTAAAATAACAGTTTTAAAAATCCCTATCTAGTATGTCCAACAACTGGCATCCTTGGTGACAGTTTATATTGGCTATTTTATTTCCTGTCTATGCATATTTCTTTTTGGCATGTTCTATTGTTGAATATGGACATATTAAATAATGTGACAAATATGAAGATCAGATTATTCCCCATTTTAAGGGCTTGTTATTGCTGTTGTTTATTGTAGTTCCTGATACTTTTTAGTAACTATTCTGAACTAATTCTGTAATGTCTTATTATTTGTTTATGGCCAAGGAAGTTTCTACTCATATTAGTGGCAAACTAAAGCTTTCAGAGAGCTTTACATAAATTTGTAGAACAAATAAGGCTCCAAGTTTTCTTAATGGTCTGTTTGTGCATATGAGAGCGTGCCTTCAACACTCATTTTAGCAGTGACATTTCTACCTTTGTCTTCAATTCTTAATTGTACAGTGTCTGACCTAGAGTTCAGATTTGAATCCAAATGTCTTCTCAATCATTTCTTGAACATACACATTACCCTGGGACATCACACTCCTCTTTGTGCATTATCTTATAGATCTCACAAATATGTCAGAGCATTTCAAGGCCTCTATGGACATATTACTCTGTAGGTTTTACTTTTAACCTTTCTATAACTTATTGTTTATCCCAACTCTTTTCTACTACCTCAAGAAACAGTGAATTTAAACACATTCCTAAAAATATCAACAAGCAAAATCTCTCTACTCAGGGAAAGGTCAGTCATATCAAATAATGATAGCCTTTCAAACAGGCTTTTCCACTAACATACCAAAAATGTCAAATAATGTTGATCCATGGTAATGGGGACTTGAAGGAACTCAAAGCCAATTATTCTACTCGTGGTGGCTACTAGATTATGGTTTTCACTATAATTTTGGGCTATTTGTAATGAAGAATATTGAAAGCTGGTGTTCAGAATGAGCATAGAATAATAAAAATAATTTAAAAAACTTACTGTCATCACAGAGACTTGGCCATTTCTCTAATAAATATTTCTCAGAATACTTCCAGCTTTTCATTAATTTACACATTTCTAAAGAAGATGATTCTAAAATTTTATGCTGTTTTTTATTGCTTGTTCTGAAAAAATAATTTTTAGGGTCCCTTAATCTTCCAGTTTTTCTTATGATGTCTCTTACTAGCATAATCTTTGACATTATTTGGCTTTTTCCAAAGAGAGAACATCTCTGTAGGCAGGTGAAGAGACAAAAATCTTTGAAAATGTATGAGCACTGGCTTCAGTGGCTAAACACTGTTGGGGAAATACACTTTATAGAATTAATACATCAAGTTACTGAACAAATGAAAAAACTATAAAGTAAACCATAAAATCAAAAGACACTGGGGGATGCTAGTATCCAGAAAAGCTACATTGTATTATTTAAAATATCCAGTTCTCTAAAAAAATTTCAACATGTAAAGACACAGGTAATTGTGCTACAAATGCAGGAACATGGAAGACAGTAGAAACTTTGATGAGACACAACAAACTGTTGGTAGAACTAGCAAAGACATCAAAGATGCTATTATAAATATATTCAAATAACTAATGGAGATGATACTTAAGGAATAAAAAGAAAGTAAGAAGCCACATTAAAAAAGAAAATATCAGCACAGAGATTGGAAACATAAAATCCAAATTGGAGATTTCGGGGTTGACAAGTGCAATGAGTGTATGAAAAAATATTATAAGGGCTCAACAGTAGACTGAGCTTTTATAAGAAATGAGTGAACTAACTGATGCAGATTATTCAATCTGAAAATAGTTTTAAAAAGTAAAATAATATGGACATAGTATCAAGGAGATAGAAAATATCATTAATTGCAAACTATACATGTAACTAGTATGGCAGAAAATTAGAGGGATAAATGGACAGAAAAAATATTCAAAGAAATAATGGCTGAAAATTTATAAATGTGATGAAAAAGAATAATCTATACAACTAAGAAATACAAGTAAGATAAACAGAAAATAGAAAAACAGCATCCAGAGACATCAGGGTGAAACATTGAAATCCAAAGCCCAAGGGAATATCTTAAAATCAGCAAGAGAAATGAACTCACAAATGCAAAGGACCCCTGATAAGAAGATCAACTATTATATCGCCAGAAATAAAGGAAGTCAAGGTCAGTCAATAAATATGTTTAAAGTTTTGAAAGAAAACTCCATCAAAAATCTTATATCTCATAAAAGGATATGTCAAAATGAAAGTGTTTTTAAGATAAACCTAGATAACCAAAAAGAGAAAATGCATTGTTAATAACTTTTCTTACAAAAGGCAATCAAGAACTTCTGACTGAAAGCAAGTGACAACATACTGTAATTTGGATCCACATTAAAATGAGAAAAGAGTATAAACATGTATTTCTTCTGCTGACTGATTTAAAAAGCAATTGTTTAAAATAATAGTAAAATTGTGTTTTGGGCCTGTAACTTATAGAAATGCAATTTATGTAACAGGAACAGCACAATAGGAAGAAGATGAGAAAAAAGCTGTATTTGAGTAAATAAATATCACCAAACAATAACTGAATTATATAGGGGAAATATATAGGAGTGAAGTTTCTATATTTCACTCTAGTCAGCATGAATATGAACAGATCTTAGAAGGTAATATTTCTAGTTCAGGGCCTAGTGTAATCATTAAGGACAGTTCAAAAAGTGTCATAAAATATAATTAAAAGAATTAAAATCCCAGGTGGAGAAAGACAAATACAATATGATTTCAACTTATTTGTGGAATCTAAAAGCAAAACAAAACAAAATGAACAAAACAGCAGTAAACTCAGAGACACTGAGAAGTGACTGTGTTTACCATGGGGAGGGAATGGGGTGGGTGGGTGGGGAGTACATGGGGGATAAAGAGGCACAAAAATCTCAGTCATAATGGAAATACACATAAGTGTAGCATGGAGAATATAGCCAATGATTTTGTAATATCTTTCTGTGTTGAAAGATAGTAACTGCACTAGTTGGGGTGAGGATTTAATAATGTGGATAACTATTGAACCACTGTGTTGTATACTTGAAACCAATATACTATGTATCTACAATACTTCAATAATAAAGAAAGAAAAACCCTAATAAAACAAGGAATAAAAAGGGAAAAATAATTTAAATGTTACAGTAAAAATATCCAGTCAATACAAAATAAAGCCCTAGGCACGAATAGAGGAAAATGACAAAGACATAGAGGAAAAACACAAAGTGGAAAATATGAAAGTCAATCATAATAACAATATTAAGTGTGCATGGATTTGACAATCCAGTGAAAGGCAGAGGTTTTTAGATTGGAAAAAACAAGAGCTATATACATGTTGACTACAGGAGTCATATTTGACTAAAATATATAAATATAAAAGTAAAATGATGGTGAATGATATACTGTGAAAACAACAATCACAAAAGTTATTGAAGTGACTATACTAATGTCATACAAACTTTAAATCAAATATATTAATAGAGATAAACAGGGATAATTTATAATAAAATGATCAATCAAGTATACATAATAATTATACATACAAATGCACTTAGCAACAGAGCCCCAGAGCACATATTTTAAAAACTAACAGAACAGAAGGGAAAAATGGGTAATCCATCAATAAAAGTTGGATAATCCAATGCCTCACTTCCCTTAACGGATAGAACAGTAAGGAAGATAAGTATACAGAGGACATGAACACTATTATGAACAAAGTAGAACTCAAATACATCTACATAATACATGATTCAACAGTAGAAGCCTGCATATTCATCTCAAATGCTCCTAAAACATTCTCCAAGAGAGGTCATATTCCAGGCCATAAAAGAAAATACCAATGGATTTAAAAGGGGTTATTATACAAAGTATGTTCTCCCAACACAGTGGAATGAAGTTAGGAATTGAGATCCAAAGAATATTGGGAAATTTTAATTATTTTCTGAAATTAAACAATGTACTCTGAAATAACAAATAGGTCAATGAAAAAATAATCAAGAACGTTATAAATTGCTTTAAGATTAGCTTCAGCAACATGATGAGCAGAAAATACTGGACTACCCTTTTACACACAGGTACATTTATTTAACAGAAATACATTGATCAATTCTTTCTATGAGAAAACCAGATAATAGTGGAGAGGCTGAAACACTATGGGTGAGTGCAGCACCAGTCATACCGAAACATGTAGTGAAATTGGGAGATATGCTCTCCCCATAATTGCCACTCCTGGCAGAATGCTGGATGATCATGAGGAAAACACAAGTTCCCAGCTTCTTACTGAGAAGGGAAAGATATGGAACACACATCTAGCTTCCCAACTCCTCCAGTGTTGCCTTGGAGACAGGCTTCAGTTTTGAATGTTTAAGATCGCTGATTTGGCATAAAATATACTAGACTTTTGGGGACTTCAAAGAACAAAGACAATGGTTTCAACTAGCATGCAGGCACTCACCACAGATCCTCCCTCCAGCTCAATGTAAAGCAAGTATGCAAAAAAACTCCAGCTCCCAGCATCATTCAGGGTAGAAAGAGTTGACCTTGCTTCAAGCATTTCAACATGTGAGGGAGTTGTCCAAAGATATGGTCTTAGTGTCAACTGTCTTGGAGTGATGGTGACACATTACATCCTTTAGTTGCCTGTGGACTGCCATGAACAGAGATGGTAGTCTGGACTAGCATGTGGGCTTGAGAGGCTCAGAGAACTTCCAGCTAGTTTTATTTGTGAAGGTATTCTCCTGTATGAGGCCAATCCATGAAAACTGTGAGAGATAATTTTCTTTTCTGTGCAAATACCAACAAAAAGATAAAAGAGAAAAAAGAAACAGAAACAAGATCCAAAAAAAGAAACAAAATAAAACTTCAGAAATTGACCCTAATGAAATGGAGATATAGGTATAATATGGAAAGCTCAAACTAAGCATCAGAATATGTTCAATGATCTCAGGAGAACAATACATGAACAAATTGACAATTTCAAAAGAGACAAAGTCTAGAAATGAAGTGAGCAGAAATCTCTGAGGTGAAATATACTAAAACAGAACTGAAAAATTTCCTAGAGCATTTCAACAGTAGACCAAAAGCAGGCTGAAGACACAAGCAGTGAATACTAAGATATATCATTGGAAATAATTCATTCAGATGATAAAAAAGGATAAAGAATGAAAAAAAGTTAATAAAGTATAAGGGACTTGTAGGACACCATCAAGGAAACAAATATGTACATTTGGGTGTCTCAAATGTACAAAAGAAAGAGAAAGAACTAGAAATATATTCAAAGCAATGATACCTAAAACAGTTCTCAAACCTGGGAAAAGAAAAGGATATCTAGATTCAAGAATTCCAGAATATACCAAATATGATTTCTTTGGAGAAATCCACATGGAGATGCATTGTAACCAAATTTTCAAATATCAGACAAAGGAAAAATTGAAAGCAAAAGAGAAAAACCACTTGTCATGTTCAAAAGAACACAGGTAAGACCATGAGCAGATTTTTCAGTAGAAACAATACAGGTCAGAACAAAAGTGCAACGATATACTCAAAGTGCTGAAAAATAAAAAAAACCCACCAGCCAGGAAACTATACCAGACAAAATTATTCTTCATTAAAGGAAGGAGAGACAAAGACTTTTCCAGAAGAACAAAAGCTGAAGGAGTCTTCAAAATTAGACCTACCATATGACATGCAAAAGGAAGTTCTTCAAGTTTAAATGAATATATTGTAAGAAGTATGTTGAAATAATATGAAAGCATAAAATGCATAGGTAAAGGTAAATATATAGATAAAACAGAATACTGTATTATTGTAAGGATATTAAAAATTAAATTCTAGTATGAAATTTAATAAAAGTATTAAAAATAAATATAAATAAAAATATGTCAATAAATACATGATATAAACATATTTATATCCTAATATAAGAACATAAAGCATGTGTGAGTGAATGAGTATAGGGGTTTTTAATGCAACTGAAGTTATGTTTTTAATCAACTTAATGTGGATTGTCATAATCATAAGAAATGTGCAAGCCCAAAGGGAGCTACAAATAAAAATCCTAGGAAGTTACATAAAAGAATATGAGAGAGAAATCAAAGCATATCAACACAATGTATCAATGAAACACAAAGGAAGACAACAAGAAGAAAAGGACATGATATACAGAAAACATTTAATAAAATGGCAAGAATAAATCCTTCCCTATCAATAATTACAGATTTTCCCTGACTTAACAATGGGTATGTCCCAATGAATCTTCCATCAGTTGAAAATATAAATCAGAAAAGAATTTACTACATCTAACCAACTTAGAACACTTAAATTACCCTATAGTTGAGCAAAAGCATCTAATACAAAGCCTATTTTACAATAAAGTATTAAAGTATCTCATGTAACTTCATAATATGTGAAAAACAATGTTTTTTGGGGACACAGATGGTTGTATCAGCTGTTTACCTTTTTGATTGCATCACTGATTGAGAGCTCAGTTCATTGCTGTTGACCAGCATCACATCATCATAGAGTATTTTACTTCATATCACAAGCCTGGGGAAAGGTAAAAAATTCAAAATTTGAAGTACAGTTTCTACTGAATGTGCATTGCTTTCACACCATAATAAAGTAGAAAAATCATAGGTCAAACCATCAAAAGTTGGAGACCATGTGTAGTTGAAATGCAAATTGATCAAATTACCTAATCAAAAGATATAGACTGACTGAAGGGATAAAAAGTCAAGTTTTAATAATTTTCTATTTCTATGATACTTATTTTAAATGTAAATACACAGAGAGTGAATATAAAGGAATGTAAAAATATATGAAAATGGGGACCAAAAGGGAGCAGGGGTGATTATACTTACACCAGACATAATAGACTATAAGTTAAAAACTGTTATAAGAGACTGTTATGGAAAACACTGGAAAAACCTGGACTGGATCACTTATGGAAGAACCAAGCGGCACTTGGAAGTCTTGGAGTGTTGAGGGTTTATTTTACACTGGTGGACTCAGAGAGGAGTAATCTCCCAAGGTCTGAGCCCCAAACAAAGGCAAAGGGAACAATATATATCTTTCTGCTTCTGTATCTGTAACATTCCTATGTGCACAGCAAATGAGCAAGCAAAGGGGAGTAAGTGCCTGGCAGAGTGGGGAGTGAAGGGGAGGGGGAAGTTAAGGGAGTTTCTGTTGTCTTTGCTAAGAGGAGCAGAAGGGAGCCACCTGGACTAGACTGCTGTCCTTGTAAATTTTTCATTATCACTCCCCCTTCTGATGCTCCTTTAAACACTTCGTTTTAGAGGGTGTCATCTCCTTGGTTTATGATAGGGTTATAACAGCTCTGCATATACATGAGCTGTGCAGAGGAAATGCATTCCCTGATAAAGTTAATGAGCTAGTTAAAGATGCAGGGTTTCACTAATAGTTCAAGGAGTAACGGAACCACTGGCCCAGCAAGGCCACTTAAAAAAGTTTTTAGCCATGGATTCTATTTTAACATTTGCAGCTCAGAAAGAGTAGATGTGCAATTGGAGGAGATGGGCACATTTTTCAAGGGCCAATTAAAATTAGAAAGGAGCGGGAGGGGCATGTGCCCCCTCATCCCTGCCCCAGTCCTCCTTGGCTTCTTCTTTAGTGCAGCTCTCTACCAACTTTGTGCAGTGGGAGCTGAGGACACTCAAGGGACTGAAGGCAGACCACATAGTAATACTAAATTGCTTAATCTGTTATGGAAAAAATTGAGAGATCAATATTTTGTATAACCTGGCTCTTTAGTTAGTGCCTTTAGGGGCTGCTTGACCTTTTCATCCCTGTCCCTTCGTGCTTGGTTCTGGACTCCCCCTACCAGACATTCCAATGTGGGTGAGGTAGGTCCTTCCCCTAATTGCACAGTCTGAGTCTCATTTATTTATTGTTTTAGTTCAGTACTTTTCCTGTCTTTAAGGCAAAGGGTGGTACTGTTCTTATAACATTTAGCAGGCATGTAGGTGTAGGCACTGAACCAGGTCCCCCATTTGTCTGACTTTGTTCAACCACACTGAGGTTCCCCGGGAGTGAGGGGGAGGAAGAGAAAGGAAAGAAGGTATAAAAATAACATTACAGAGTGGTTGTGGTGAGATGCAGGCTGAGGCTTGAGTATAGGAGAAACAGGTAAGCACAGCAAAACAACCTACAATTACCCAATAGACAATAGAAAGGGCAACTTTTTTGAGGAATAGTCCAGTCTGGGGGGGGTGGCAACAGCAGAGAGTTAAATGCCCAGGATGAAAGATACAACTCCAGTTAGGGCCAGAGCCACAGCACGCAGGTGTTTATTAGTCAGAGGGTAATTGTTGGCTGTGGAGGTGGAAAGGATTCTGGAGGTCTGGCTGTGCCTTCCACTGATGTATTTTTTTTTTTGTCTGGATTATGGGCCTTTTTCACTCTGGAATGATGGACCCACGGAGTGATGCCTGCAACTCTGAGGGCAGTAGGAGTAGTTAGAGCAACAATGCAGCGGCCAGTCCACTGGGGTTTGAGGGGTTCCTTTTTAATCTTTGACCCAGACTGAGTCCCTAGCCTGGATGGAATGTACTGGGGTCTCTAAGGAGATCAGGGCTCTTTCTGTGGTATATTGTTGCAGCTTATTTAGGTTGGCTCTCAAGGCTTGGAGCTGTTCTCTTACTCCCTTACTTCCTATCTGGTGTACGTTCCCTGGGAGGCTTCCTAGACACATGGGAGGTGTCCATACACTAATTCAAAATGGGAAAAGCCTTGAGTCCCAGGTGTGCAGTGAGCACGCAGGAGAGCTAGGGGCAGTAGGTCTGGCTATGGGAGGCTAGTTTCTTGGCAAAACTCAGCTAGGGTTCCCATGAGGGTGTGATTCATTCACTTCACTTTCCCTGAACTTTGTGGCCTGTATGCAGTGTGTAGTTTTCAGGTAATGTTGAGAGATTTACTGCATCTGCTACAAAGGCAGGCCCATTGTCACTGTGAATTGTAGATGGTAGGCTAAACTGGGGCACAGCTTTTCTCAGGAGGACTTCGGCTACCTCCCAGCTTCATTTTGTCCTGGTTGGGAAGGCTCTGACCCAACCAGAGTATGTACACACTATTAGTAGGAGATATCTGAGCCTTCTGCTTGGCTGGACATCTGTGAAGTCTATCTCAAGGACTTCAAGGGGGGCAACTCCTGCTTTTTGGACACTGGGCGGGGGTCATGGTGCACATCGAGCATTATTTCTGGCACAAGTCATGCACTGCTCATTTACTGCTCAGCATAATGCTGGCAACTGGCTGATGTAGTATTGCTTTTTTGTTTTTTTTTAATTAGGGTGGCTCCTTCAGCTACGGCTCTTTTTCTTTTTTAGTGTGCTTGCGTGGAGTGGCCTCCACTGGGGGTGTTAGGGCCATAGTGAGGGAAGGAGCTTTATCTGTTTTTTATTGGCTGCTGTTTTAGCTGCTCTATCTGCTAGCTGGTTCCCCTTTGTTACAGGTTTGTTTTCCTTTTGATGTTTGTTGCAATGAACAATTGCTACTTTTTATGTATGAAGAGATTGAAGGGCCTTTTTATATCTGGCAGGTCTAGGGCTGGTGCCTCTTCTGAAGCAGCTTTTATTTCCAGGAAGGTGGTTCTTGCCTCTTTTTTCCAGACAAGGGACTTCAATCTGGTCTTCCCAGGAGGCTGTAGAGGGCTCTTGCCATTGCTGAGAATCCGGGAATCCAGATTCTGCAGAACCCGTTGGCCCCCAGGAATTCTTGTATGCCTTTCTTCTTCTGGGGCTGGGGCAAGGAGTTAATGACCCTTTTCCTTCCTGGCCCTCATGCCCTTTCTCCCTGGGTGAGGAGGAAGCCCAAGTACCAGACTCACTACTGGTAGATTTGTGCATTTTTTTCTATGAGGCTCTGTATTCTGAGTCTGACAGGAGTTGCAGGAGGACCTTTATGCCTTTTGCACAACTTTCCTGGGTGTCACTGGCAAGGAGGAGGTCATCTACATACTACAGGAGGGTACAGCAAGTGGCATCTCTTGGAAAGCTGGCAAGGTCTGCAGCCAATGTCTCTCCAAAAAGAGTGGGTGGATTCTTGAACTCTTGTGGAAGCCACGTCCATGTTAACTGCATCTGCACCCCCCCCCATCCAGTTTGGTCCATTCAAAGGCAAACAAGAGTTGGCTTTGGGGGCCAGCCAGAGACAGGAAAAGGCACCGTTAAGTCTAGGCAAGTGAACCATTTGGCAGACTCCAGGATCTGACTGAGGATGGTATACAGATTTGGGACCACCGGGTGTAAAGAAACAGGCAATTTGTTAATGGCTCGCAGGTCTTGAACAGGCCTGTACCTTCTTCTTGACTTTTTGACGGGTAAAAGCAGGGTGTTCCAGGGCGACTGGCACTCGATTAGAATCCTGCCTCTCTGAGTCTGATCAGGTGTTCCTGGATGCCTGCTCTCACCTCTTGTGGCAGGGGATACTGCCACTGTCTTTGTGGCTCCGAGAACAGTTGCAGTCTTTTTCACTGAAGGCGGCTACAGGGAGGGTGACCACAGTGTTCTGCCCCTGTGTCAACCATAAAATTCAAGTTTTGATCCCCCACTTTCATTTTGACCATGGGCTCATGGGGACCGAGAATGAGAGAGCCTGGTCTTTGTGAATCTGAGTCTGTTCCTGCCAGGCCAGTGAGCCTTTCCCCATGGGGCTCTTCCCGGTAGTGACTTGGCTTCAGGGCTTTGCCTCAGTTGGGGCACTCATTCTTCTATTGTCCCTTCTATTTACTCTAAGCACACTTGTCCCTCGATGGGGGTGTCCTAGGTCTCCCCACTCTTGGAAGTCAGTTCTCTGCCTTTTGGTCATCTCTCTTTCTTTTAGAGCAGCTGCCAGGAGGCTGCCCATTTTCTTCATTTGTCTTTCAGCCTGTCTGTCAGCCTGAACTTCTCTGTTTAGATATACTTTGTTGGCAATTTTAATCATCTGAGTGATATTCATCCTGGCAAAGCCTTCAAGATTTTGGAGCTTTCTTCTGAAGTCTGGGGCAGCCTGAGCTATGAATGAGGTGTTGACCATTTGTTGACTCTCTGGTGACTCAGGACTGAAGGGGGTGCAGATGCGATCAGCCTTACACAGTCTTTCATAATAGTCCCCAGGAGACTCTCCTGGTTGGTGAGTGACTGAAGAAACTTTGGTCATGTTCATAGGCTTTTTGGGCCCAGCTTTGATCCCCTGGAGGAGGATGTCCTGATATCGGTGGATCTGGTGATGTCCTTCAGGGGTGGTAGAGTCCCACTTGGGGTGCTCCTTGGGGAGAGCAATTTCAGTCCATGCACCCTGACCAAGGACCATGGCTACCTCCTCTCTTCTGTTTTGAACAGGGTGCGGAGAAGCTGCTGACAGTTTTTTTAGGTCAGCTGATGTATTTGCCAGAGGGATTCCATGAGATCAACCACCCCTTACAGCTTTTCTGACAGGGTGTCAGTTGTGGAGAAGGGATGATAGTAAAACATGACTGTCTGGGCTGGATGGTCCCATATTTATTATGTCTTTCAGACTCCCACATCTCTTGCACTGGCATATGAAGGGTGCCTGCTCCTGGTCGAGGGTGCAGTCTGGCTGCTGGTCCAGTGGGGAGTGGGTCCACTGGTTTTGGAGTTGGAAGGGAGGCTGACGGTGGTGGGGTATCAGGGACTGGGTACTGGGTGCTGATGGCCTTGGTGGTGCATAAAGTGGGGGCAATATTAGCTCTTCTTCTAGGTCACCAGGAAGAATCTGTGGAGGCTCAGGATTCTGTTGATTCTTCGTAGGCTTCTTTGTTGAGGCAACTAAGACCCTACCCTGTCCCTGCCTGTTGCAAGCGAATCGCACCCAAGGGGGTAGGGTCTGGGTGATTCCTAACCATTAATATGTGAGAACTGGTCAGAATGACCTGGATCTCCAGTGATGACCCGCCAGACCTGGCAAACTATTGGGACTTCTAGGGCCCCTTTGGGAGGCAATCCTGCACTAAACGTGTGCTATTCAGATTTCACACAGGGTTTTTAACCTGCTGGGAGTTCATTTTACTCCATAGTCTTTTGAAAATCCCTTCCTCAAATTTTTGATCATGGTGTCAAGAACTGTGTGTTTGCTGTGCCCTGACCCCTAACATGTCCGTGTAACGGTGCCACAACAACAGACAAGGGAGGGGTGCCTCCTCTAGAGAGGAGACCAATTGGATGCCCATCTGTTTGCGCTCCTCTCGGAGCCTTTGATCAGCCTTGACTAAGGTGCACCTGTATAAGTCCCGGGCCAGGCCAGCGGAAGCGGAGTAACTGTTATGTCGTGGTGGTTGACCACAAATGCAGATGAGGTTCCACTCAGATTCCACAGCGCAGGCCATGGAATCGCAGATTCAGTGCAGACTGAATGGCTTCAGCTGCCCTGCACACTCACTCACACACTCAGACCAGAGTTTAAACATTCCCCCCTGGGAATGTTTACCTGTGAGAATTCTAAGAAGTCTCTGGGAGGTGACCAGGCTCCCCTTCCACCCCAACGGGTGGGAACTGGCTGGGTCAGTTTGACGTTGGAACCAGGTCCTCACTTGCCAAGTCTTCTTGAGTCCAGCGGGAATAGCGGAGCGGGGCCGGCCCAGGGCGATGAGGTGGGAGACTGCGGAAAGATCAGGCAGAGCACGCCTTCTCCTCTGAGATCTCCCCTTCCATCACCACCCTGCTGTTGCCCCAAACCGGTGGCAACAAAGGGCCAGCACGGTTTGGTTTCCTGATGTTACAGAAAATACTGGAAAAACCTGGACTGGATCACTTATGGAAGAACCAAGTGGCACTTGGAAGTCTTGGAGTGTTGAGGGTTTATTTTACACCAGCAGGCCCAGAGGGCAGTAATCTCCCAATGTCTGAGCCCCAAACAAAGGCAAAGGGAACAATATATATCTTTCTGCTTCTGTATCTGTAACATTCCTATGTGCACAGCAAATGAGCAAGCAAGGGGGAGTAAGTTTAGGGAGTAAGTGCCTGGCAGAGTGAGGAGTGAAGGGGAGTCGGAAGTTAAGGGAGTTTCTGTTGTCTTTGCTAAGAAGAGCAGCAGAAGGGAGCGACCTGGACTAGATTGCTCTCCTTGTAAGTTTTTCCCTATGAAGACAAATAATTACAGGATGATAAAATTGTCGATTCACTAAGATCTGAGAATTATAAACATATATGAACTAAACATAATAGAACTTAAATGTATAAATATTGATCTCTATCAAATGAGAAATATCAGTATAATCAGAGTAGATTTCAAAACACTACTTTCAATAATGAATAGAAAATTCAGATAAAAAGTCCACAGAAACACTATGGAAAATGGATCTAAGTCATATACAGTATATTCCAACCAACAGCAGAACAATATATATTCTTTTGAGGCACATACAAAGTATTCTCCAGAAGAGATCACTATTGGGGTCACAAAAGAAATCTTGACAAATTTAAGAAAATTTATGTTATACCAAGCATCATTTCTGACCACAGTGCAATTAAACTAGTAATCAATAATGGAAGCAAGCAGGAAACTTACAAATAAGTGAATTAAATGCTATCCTCCAGAACAGACAATGGGTTAGTAAAGAATCCAAAGAGAAATTAGAAAATATATTAATACACATTAAAATAAAAATAGAACACACCAAAACCTGTGCGATGCAGCAAAACAAGTACTACTGTGAAAGTTTATTGAAATAAGTGCCTACATTAAAAAAGAGGAAAGAGCTCAAATAAACAATCTTAATTTATACCCCAATACTAGGAAGAGAAGAAAAAACTGAACTGAGAGTTAGCAAATGCAGAATACAGTAAAAAGTAGAGTAGAAATAAAAGCAATAGCTAATAGAAACACAATAGAAAAAATAAATGAAATTAATATATTGTTTTAGAGAAGATATAGAAAATTAACAAAACCTCAGCTAGGCTCAATTAGAAAAAAAAGGGGACACAAAAAAATAAAATCAGAAGCAAAAGAGAAGATGTAATGGATACCAAGAAAAAGTAAGAATAAGATACTTCAATGAACAATAATATGCAAAATACTGGATAGCCCAGAAGAAATGGATAAATTCCTGAAAACATACAACATAGCAAGGTGAATAATAAAGAAATAGAAATATGTATGAATCCTATAACTATTAATGAGATTGAATGAGTAATCAAAAGCCTCAAAGTAAAGCACAGCATCAAATAGCATTGCATATGACATGCCAAGCTTTTAAATAATTAACTGCAGTCCTTCTTAAACTATTACTAAAAATTTGGAGAGGCAGGGACAATTCCAAACTCATTTCATGAGGCCAGCATCACCCTGAAACCAAAAGCAGACAACCACCACAAGAAAAGTATAGGCCAATATTCCTGATCAATATACATATGAAATTATTCAATAAATATGAGCAAACTGAATTAAATGATATATTAAAAACATACACCATTACACCCAAGTGGGAATTATTCCTGTGGTTCAACTATAGTTCAACATGAGAAAAATCTATAAAGATAATAAATTACTATAAAAGGTAGAAATCACATAATAATCTTTAGATGAAGGAGAAATGTATCATAAAATTGAACACCCTTGCATGAAAAAAACTCTCAGAAAATTAAGGATAGAGAGAAATTAACTCAGCATAAGTGCCATATCTGAAATTTCCAAAACTGACATCATACTCAATGGTGAAAAACCCAAAACTTTTCTCTAAGATCAGGAACAGAGCAATGATGCCCAGTGTCACTTCTTATATTCAACATAGTACTGGAAGTCCTAGACAAATCAATTAGGTAAGAAAAAGAAGTAAAGGGCATCAAAATCAGAAAGGAATAAATAAAATTGTTTTCAGTTAAGATGATCTTATGTACAAAAGTCTACAAATATTCTACAGAATAAATGTTAGAAATAAACCAATTAGAAGTACAGGATTCAAAATCAATATATAAAAATAAATTGAGTTCTATCCACTAAAAATTAAGTATCTTACAAGAAATTAGGAAAACAGTCACATTTACAATAGCTATGGTCTGCTATTGTCTTAATATTTATGTCCCTCCACCCCACAATTCATATGTTGAAATGTTAATATACAATGTGATGGTTTTAGTAAGTGGTGATTTTGGGAGGTGCCTAAATTATGAGAGAAGAACTGTTATGAATGGGATTATTGTCTTATACAGAAGGCTACATGGAGATCCATGGCAAGTTTCACCTTGTTAGGACACAATAACATGTCTGCAACCCAGATGATGGCCCCAACCAATATCACCATACTGGAATCCCAATTTCAGACTTCCAGCCTCCATAACTGTAAGAAATAGTTATTTTGTTTATAATCTACACAGTCTATGGTATATTATTATAGCAGCCTGAACAGACTAAGCATCAAAAACACAATAAACTTAGGATTTTTCTTTTCCTTTTTTGGTTGTTGATATATACTTTTATTGAAGTATAGTTGTTATACAATATTATATTGCTTTCAAGTATACAACATAGTAATTCAACAGTTATATATTATCAAATCCTCACTCAACAAGTGTAGTTACTATTTGTCAGTATAGAAAGATGTTGCAGAAGTATTGACTATTTTCTCTATGCTATAATTTCATCCCTGTGACTACTTTATATTATTATTGAGATTTGGTGCCTCTTTATCTGTTTCACCTATTCCACCCATACCATTCCCTCTCCCAGTGTAACCACCAGTCACTTCTCTGAGTCTCCTGCTGTTCATTTTTTGTTTATATGTTAAATTACACATATAAGTGAAGTCATATGGCATTTATCTTTCTCTGCCTGGGTTATTTTACTTACCATAATACCCTTGGACATAATATCCCATAAGTCCACCCATGTTATCATAAATGGCAGGATTTCTTTTTTACAAAATAATCTTAACTAAATCAGCATAGGACTTGTACACTCAAAACTTCATAACTGCCATAAAATAAATTAAAGATGACACAAACAAGTTGAAATAAATCCCATGCTCATGTATTGGAAGAATTAATATTGCTAAAATGGACATACAACCCAATGTGATATACAGATTGAATGTAATCTCTATAAACATTCCAATGGATTTTTTTATAGAAACAGAAAAGAGATTCATATAGAACCATAGAAGAATAGTTTAGACAAAATAGTTTTGAGTAAGAAGAATAAAGGTGGAGGCATCACACTTACAAATATACTACAAAGCTAGAGTTATCAAAATAGTATGGTTTTGATTTGCATTTCCCTGAACATTAGGGATATTGAGCATCTTTTCATGTGTCTATTGGCCAACCTCATTTAAAAAGATGTAATAATTTAAAACTTAGCTACTGATCAGATCTATATTTCTGATACACAAAAACTGAATACATTCTTAAATTGTGAAAGCTGAGAGTTGGGAAAGGACACATGACAGAGAATGTCACTCCTCCACTTACTCCTGACATAAGGAGCTCTCAATCCCTTATTAGAAATGTCTCAATAGAGTTGACTAGTGTTCGACTTTCTGGATTAGTTAAGCTTGTGACACTGGGTTTTACTTCTTCCTCCTTTTTCCTGTACACATATATAAGTAAAGTGATTTTTTACTTTTTCCAGGTTTATTGAGGTATAATTTATAAATAAATTTGTATATATTTAAAATGAGCAGTGTGGTTATTTGATACATGTATATATTGCCAGATGTTTACCACAATCAGGTTAATTAATGCATCCATCACCTCATATACTTACCTTTTATGATTTTTTTGCAAGAACACTAAAGGTCTACTTTTTTAGGAAATTTTAATTGTACAACACAGGATTAATAACTATAGTCACCAGGCTGCATATTAAAGCTTCAGAAATAACTCATTGTATAACTTTTAATAGTTTGGTACCCTTTTAATAACCCTCAC
>JAVSCE010002461.1:0-89152 GCA_032199065.1 Smutsia gigantea
AATAAAGATATATAGTGAGGGAAGGAAGTCTAATTTTATTTATTTTATTTTTTTTGTAAAAAATAATTTGTTTGTATTACTAGAAAATGATTCTTATAAAGTGATAGTTCCATTTATTTATTTACTTATTTTTTGCCAGGTGAAATTTTAAAGAAGGCAAAAAAAAAAAAAAAAAAAAAAGAAAAGAAAATAGAGAAAGAAGGAAGGAAGGAAACTTTACTCTCTTACTGGTAGACAAACTTGCAAGACCAGCATGAAAGAAAAAGAAAATTTCTCTTTTTTCCACTACATTAACAGGACTCAAATTCTGGAGGAACAGAAAGCCGACTATATGTGCAATGCTAGTATCTGTACATTACATAGAAATCGTCCAATTTTTTTTCTGCCATTAGTTTTATCATCAGTTAATACAGCAAATCATAAAATATGCATTTAGCATATAATTCTAGAATTCCCTTCCATTTCATTAATTTTGTTGTTTTATTTTGTGTTCCACAGCTATTCCCGCTGTGGTGAATTCAGGTCGAGTGACTAAAAACCACTATGTGATACAGTTTTGCTTTGTTTTTATGTTTGTGCAGCACTCCAATCTAGATGCAGCATTGTTACTCATTTCAAACAACTGTTCTGGCCTTTTAAAAATCAGGTCCTTGTAAGTATAGTAACAGAGCATCAGAGATGTTAGAACAAACACAACATAATTCAAACAAGGCCACAATGACCGCCATTTTCTTCTTATCTTGTTCATTAACATAATGAAGTCTCCATCTGACGGGGAGGGGAAGGACGGGAAGGATGGGGCACAGGGGAACGTCAGCAGGTATCTTTCTCCCCTGTGCTGACCTAAAAATCCCAGTTAAAAAAAAAAAAGAAAATGTCTGAGAGTTCGCGTTTGCCTTTCCAGAACAGCGTAAAGGTTTGGGAGCACACACGAGCACCACCGCTCACACCGGCTGAGCCAGTCCCGCGGCATTCGTGCTGCCGGCCCGGGGCCCCGTCACCGCCTAGAGGCTGGTGACCAGATGCGCGGGTCCCTGCGGGCCTCCGTCCGGGGGGCTCCCGTCCCTGTGCAGGGGAACTATGATCCCGTCGCTGCTGCCGCGCCCCAGCTGGTAGTAGGTGTGGAGCTGATGGACGTGGCTTCTGGAGCCTAGGTTGGGCATGCTTTTGTAGTAGACGTCGTCGGCGTCGCCGCCCTTGGCCGGGGCGGGGTCGGTCTGGGTGCTGGTGGTGGCGCTTTCCGCGGTGGGCATGCCAGCCAGGGCCGGCATGCTGGTGTACAGGGAGTCCCTGCGCGGCGACTGCAGCTCTTCCGTGTGCTCGTTGGTGAGCAGAGGGAAAAAGCTCTCGCTGTGGTCCTGGGGGATCCGCCTTCTGGTGTAATGGTGAGGCTGGTGGTTCTGCGCAGAGTACACTCTCGGTGGCAGCAAAGGAGCATCGGATTCCTCGTGGATGAGTTCCAGGCCCAAGCTTTCCTCATGGTTAAAGGACGTGGCATCGTCCAGGACAATGGCGTCGTCCTCACTCCCGCTGCCGAGGTTATTCACCAGCTTGTTCATCAGATTCCTGTTCTGCTCGCTGGAGCGCTCGTGGTTGTTCAGGTAGGACGGGATATAGTTGGAAGTGAGTTCCTTCAGAATCTTTTTCTCTAGGGCGGTCTCGTTCTGGGTATAGCCGCGGTCTATGATTTGCACACAGTTGCTCAGGTACTGACCGCTGGCAATGCTGTAACTATTGCCATGGTTACCATTCAGTGGTAGAGTATCCATGACACTTGTATCCCTGGCATTGTTCAGAAGCCCCTCTGAAAAAGATTACAAAACACTATGACGTTTCTCTCCAACCAGCCACAGAACACACACACAAACACAAAAGCAGAAACATCCGACTATGAAGTATGTATAAATTGCTAGCATTTTTAATTAAGCATAAAATTACATCTATATGAACACATCGACATATATATTTGGGCAATTCATAGAAATCTTACAAATGGAAAAGAAGTATTCAAAGGAAATCATTAAAAGAATTTTTAAAAAACACTATACATTTCCAATTTCCACACGAACATTGCCTGACATGTTTGAAGCATATTTGGTTATGGCTTAGAAAAAAATAACGCAAAATTTTGGTGTAATCATTCATAGCTTTCAATTTATACACATCAGTCAATGCAACAATTCATTACCTTTTATTTTATATGTTGCCTTAATATTGAAATAGTTATAATTTAAATTAACATAATTCATGTGTGGTGCTTTAAATATACCCTTCAAATGTAAAAAAATCAAGCAGTTTCTAGTAATTTGATATATAATTTGATAAGATTAAAAATAATCCCAACATACAAAATCACAAAAGGATTATGTTAAATTTTTCAGAAATATGTAGTCATGAAATAATGCTTAGTCAAATAAATAGCACATCAAAAAAATTTGCACATAGGAACTCATATTTGTATTTGCTATTTTTCTTTTCTGCTACAAGCACTTGGTTACTATTATAAATTAATCCATCATTGATTGTCTAGGGTCATTACTTAATACTACAAAAGAATGTGTAAAGACACAGGGATCTGAGTCCTAAAACCATAGTGTCAGTATTAAAGGTTCCATTTCATAATGAATGGTAACTCTGTGTGCATATTAAACTTTGGGTTTAAAAGAGATTAAACATTTTATTCTGGGAAAAAACAGCTGTAGTGAAATAAATTTGACCACATGCTTCTTCAAGTTTTTGTATTCTCTTGAATAAATAGAAATCCAAGGATCTATAATAATTTCATAAATCACTTCAAATGCAACCACAAAAGTAAATAAAACACAAACATTTAACCAATACTGGTAAATAGGAAAGGGTACTTCTTTATAGAAGAATTAAAGAATTCTATTAAACTTGTCAATACACTTCTAACTTGTGAAAATACAGCATTCATTCTATATCTGTGATGCAGTTTTATTTATCAAAAGTGAGTGAACTCATTGCTGGTTTAAATAACGTATCCCAAATATATCAATTTTTATGTGGACCTCTGATATGTACTTTCTATTCAAGTGACACAGTTTCCAAAAACAGCAATGCATAAAATGCATTAAAAAGGCGGCCATCACAGACATAGGGTGAAGCAATTTATTTTCATGTTATAAGAGATCTTATAGACAATCCACAATGTTAAGAAAAAATAAAAGTAAATGCCTTTTAAAGGGCCGTATGTGATGGGTGATTGCTGCTGCAGAGGCTGCCATGGTTATGCTCAATGGTTATGGTCGAGTGACTGATGCATTGAAACACGATTATTTCTGTTGTCAATGCATTAGGTGCTAGGTGCAAACAGCCGCAGTAAAATAAATTTGGTACGTTGCATATGACATATATTTGTATGATGGCATGTACTAATAAAAAGTAAAAGTTAATGAATGACTTAGCAAAAATAAATGCTTAATTTAAAAACAATTTAACTCACACAAACATTACATGAGACTTAACAACTATGTTGATTATGTGACACAGTAAAAGAATCAGACAACAAAAGCGTCTAATCTCTATTAACATATATTTATATAAGTCGATTCATAGGCTCTTTAGTCTTTAAATTGTGAGATGAACTGTTTTTAATAACTACATCATCTATATGTGATGCAATAAAAGTGAACTAAAAAAAATTACATTTGATATGCAATGTTTAGCTTTACTCCCATACTTGTCTCTCTGTAGGGCTCTAAACGACAGCATGAAGAAAAGGAAAGAAAAAACAACAAGTAAGCTTACAGCGACAGTAGAAGAAACATGAGTAAAAAGCAAATTGATGATATGCAGAAAAAAGAGTCAAAGGAAATAATTTCCACTGCCCCAAAAATTCATGAGTCTGTGTTACATGGTTATCATAATTAAAAATATTGAAATGTTATTTAGAAAACAAGAAATCCCCCTTAACACATGCTAATAAAGAGACTTTAAAAAGTGTTTCTACCATTGTAAATTTCAAACAAATATACATTTATTTTTAAAGTTAAGATTCTCACACAAACCAAGGAGAGTAAAAATTTGAGGGCAAGCCATGACTGTTTCCACAAATATATTTCAGTATTATGTATCTCTATGTATGTATGTCAGTACATACCTGCTTCTAAAGAATGTTATTTAACTTCAATTTTTTTCAGTAAAATTATTCAAAAAATCTTGTATACACAGAGAAAACCATGGTTGAAGGTTTCTATAATTGTGGTTTTTTTCCCTTATGTATCTTCTCTTTCCATGTACAAAGGTTATTTTTCCCCCACTGTACCTATACAAGTGCTTCTTATCATTTGTGAATAATCATTTCTGGAGCTCATATTCAAAAACTGTATAACTATGGAGAAAGAAAAAGATTAAATCCAACCATTATTCTGTATCAAGAAGATGTGAGGGGAAATGAAAATACCATCAATGACAGATTTTCTTTAGGAATATGGCACAATCATATGCAGTCAGACAAATTTTTAGAGTTGTTCTTTTAAAAAATAATCCTAGCAAGATTATTTCTAAAATATGTCATATTTTAATCAGGTCAGAAGAACTGCTCTTGCTGATTTTGTTTATAAGAAGGCTAAATCATCACAAAATAAAAACCGGGGAATTCACTGGGCTAGATGATCTCAAGAGATTCCAACTTGTAATTTAACCACTGCTTTAAAGATACAGTTTTTGTACATTAAAAGTTGATTTGTTTCCTACTGCAAGACCAATATTTTAAAATGCAGAGGAAATTTCTTTTAAAGCTTCAAAATAGGTTTACAAAAAGAATTTGAAACAAAGAGCCAAACCAGTATAGCGATGCATGGAAATTGTTTGTAGGCTCATTAAGGCTCTTCCTTAAATGACAGAACTGTAGAACTTGAAAGCACGTTAGAGATAATTGAAGGTTAATTCCTTCTTTTCGGATATAGGAAAACTGTAGCCAGGAGAGTCTGAGCCTTATCTACCACCACCCTGCTAATAATGGCAGAACCGGCACCAGAAAGGGAATCTCCTAGATTTCTTCTGTGCAATCCTAACTACCTCCTTCTCTTCAAACCTGCCTTAGGCTTTGAAAGTCACAACAGAATATTTATGTGCATACTTTATAATAATATTACTTTGAATGATTAACAACTAAAATTTATTCTTCACTATATCCCATCCTAAGGACATACGTCTTTCTTTAAAGTTTTAGAATCGAATTAAATTTTTTTTAATGTGAATTACTTTATAAAATCATGACTTCCCCTCTGTATTGTGTTTTGTCAGCATGTTTATCTACAATGAAATTTATCTTACAAAAATTGAATTCTCCAATATTGACAAGATGACAATGGTCTAGAAATACTGTGCATGATGTTTAAAATATTCCACAGACAGAATCTGAGTCAGATATAAAGTACATTATTCATCTTTAGTACTGACTCTATATGCTTCAGTAACACTATAAACATATCTTTCCATATTTTAAGTAAAGGAATAAAAACAAGTCATATACTTTCAATCTGAGTGCTTCTTTGGATGGCACTGCTGCAGCTGAATAAGAGGACAAAACCAAGTGGTAATTCAACATAAGCCACTCCAGTACATACCGAGCCACCTACATCTCATGTAAGATTTCACCTTGCCAGTAAGAATATAAGTGCATTCATCTGAAAGCATAAGATTAGTAGCAATATGACAATCACCAAGATTTGTTTTTGGTCAGTGGTAAAAAGAATTATTGTAAGCACTACCACACTTTCTTAACATTTAAAAAAATATTTAAAACATAAAATAGTTGAACAATTCCATTCTGACTCTAAAAAACATTGATAACGTTATTTTTTTTAAGAAAAGTCAGTAGAATTTATCTAATTTACTGGCATAAATGACAAATCTATTCAGAAGAATCCTTTGTGTATTTACTGATAATCTTAATAGCAATATCCAGTCATAGATTCCACAGGAATAAAAGCTTGTATCTGTATGGTATTATTTTAAATTTTGCATCTTGAGATGTTCACTTTGGTAGCGTTTAAAACAGTGTTTCTGTCCTTAGAAAATTCCTTTACTTTAGGATACCATTAAAAATAAAATAAGAGATACCATATTAGGAAAAACATATAGATTAACAATTGTTTGTTTTCTATTATATATATAAAACACTAGAAATTATATGAATAATCATAAATACTAAACAAAATTATCTAAATTCATTACTTGTATTAAAAAGCTCCCAGCAACTCTTTGCATAAGGTAAAAAATGTAGAATAGATTTAATTTGCAGAATGGTGTAAATCTTCATTTAACATCATTCAAACTGACTATGTTTTGATGTTTATAATGACCTGATTATCTGTTATAGCCTAATGAAAATAAATTTAAAAAAACCCACACAAGCCTTTAGAAAGGTCTGCCACATTGTTCTGCCAAACTGTATTTGGTGCATTGTGTAATGTACACTTCGCTGAGTGCCATAGTGAAATAGGGACACTGACAAATGAGAGACAATTAAGAGGTGGGTAACCATGAAGAAGGACCCAGGAACTCTCTCACACCGATGCCACTGAGGTGATGTTACCAGGGATCTGGAGCCTAAAAGAACAGATTCGCGGCTTTTAAGTATGAGAGTAGAAGAATGCTTTGCTCTTCGTTGCTCTAGAGGGTACACCTAAGCACATGGCTAGAGGCAAATTTCAGCTATAACAAATGGAACATTTCAACAATGGAATATTGAATCCTGAGAGGGAAAGGGTCCCGTTAGAGGAAATTCTAGAGCACAGGCTGACAAAATGTCAGCAACGTGGTAAAGAGGATTCAGTGGGCTTTATCCCCTCTTTTGATTTTAAAAGTCTGTGATTCTTAGATGTGTAGGCCTTTAGAAACTTGATAACATTTAAAGTTCACTTAATTATTTCATCCTGTTGACAAACAGCTTAACTATATACCTGAAGTCACCTCTGAATTACTGACTTTGGTCTTTTTGAAAAAATTAAAACTCATCCTTTAGATCTTGCAAGGTGTCACTTGGGAAACTCAGATGGTTTTAGATACCAATGGCCATGCTGCAAAACACGTTTTTCAGGAATGGGATTCACATGGGCTTTTATGCATTCATGATACTGATCTTTAACCTGTAACTAGGAAGGGAAACACACACACACACACACACACACACACACACAAAGATTCTCAAAGAGAACAGAAATGTTATTCAGAATTGCCCAGGAAAATTAAATACTGGTAATCTATCACATCCAACTTGGAGGAACTTATCGTAAATTTTCTTTCAAATATAATTTTAAACATGGGGATAACTGAACTAGGATTTTTCTTTTATGAAACTTACTTGAATAAATTTTCCCTATGGTCTCTTTACATATGTGTTTGAGTATTTTAAGTTTCTTGTGCCCCTAATAAAGTTTTATTTTTAGAAAAGGAAAAGCCATGTCCAAACACTTACATTGTAGGTGATTTTAAAGAGATTTATACTTATTTGTTTGAGATGTAATGACATCTCTATATCATTTAAAGCTGGAGGATATACAGAAGAACCATATTCAAGAGCCTGTTGTGGCATGTAGCCACAGTAGAAGAAGCAATCTGCGACTTTCCTGAGCCAGCTACACAGGCAAAGGCAAGCTAGGGTAGAATCTGACTTGCTATTGTTCAGACATTGCTCTTTCCTCCATGGCTTGGTTCAGGGCGGTTTTCCATGGAGCTGTGAGTGCTTTCATCAGTGCTGATGCCTTGTGCCTACAGTGTGCTTCATGGTATTAAAAAAGTAAGATTATTTTCTTGATCTTATAACATTAAGACTACTGAATCAAGTCTTCCTTTATCTTACTTACCTTAGGCAAATATTTCTTTTCTTAAAATAAATACAGGGGAATTTAATATAGAAATCAATCAACAACAGGAATCTGACATACCACAGTACATTTATAACATTACAGAGATACAAACACATATTGATGAATCAAGCATTTGCTTATCAGAAGGAAGGGATCCATTTTGTAAGGAAAACCTAAGGAAAATGGAAAATAAAAGCACCAAGAGGGGTGGAAGGTGAAGAGTCTGTGTGTCTGCTTCCAAAAGAAAGAAAAGGCAGGAGGAAGGAAAGAAAAATAAAATGTGGCCATAAAAGCTACATAAAATGGGACTCTCACTTGAAAAAATCAAGATAAACTCCAGCACACCTTGTGCGTTGTACATGCTGACAGAAGGGTTGTTACAGACCGCCGGTTCCCCAAGCAATGTATTATAGGGATTGTTAGTACCATGCGGACGAAGCAGAGCATTGCTTATAAGATGATTAGCCATGGCTCCTGGAGCAGCCCCATAGAAAGACAGAGAAAAAAAAGGTCAATCAGGCAAATGTGTTTGAAAAAAGGAAAGGAAACATTTAGAATGACAACAGTTGATATAGTCCTGATTACAGGCAGGCAGCTAATTAGACTAAAAAATATATGCCATTAAAGCACACATGTTTCCAATAATGCACATATCCAAGAATCAATGGGAAAGAAAGATGATTTACAATGTTGATTAAGCCACATTTAGGGTGTTCTCTTTCCCAAAGTGTAAGCAAGAATATATTCATGCTTGCTTAAAAAAAAAAGCAATATACAGTCTTCCATACAAACAGAACACAAAACAAAAGCTGAAACAAAAAGTTTTAAACACAGAAAAAGCTAAAATTAAACAAAACATTCCCTCATTCACAGAAACAATTGTATTGTTTTTAATGAAAGTAAAAAAAAGGGTAAGAACATTTATGATAAGACATTCATTTGGAGAGCAGTTGTTGACACAACAGAAGAATTTGACATTTCTTAAAATTCTATGAAGAGGATTTCTTTACATTGAAATAAAATATAATCACTCATTAGTACATCATAGTAAGCATACTAATTAAGTGAAATTACAAATCTGACAAAATAATCATATGGGTATTATTTTTAAATATTTTAAATAAAATACTAACTTTGTGGTACCCAGCAATATAGAAATCCATTTTCCATTTTCCAACTGGTTATTTGGACTTTGGGATAATAAAATAACAAAGCTAAATTCTTTCACCTCTTTATGATAGATGTTCTTGGTTTCTAATACCATTAGTATAACTTGTAACCTTCCACCCTCCAAAACCATCTAACAAAAATAAGAAAAACGTCTGAAAAACAGTTTTATTAAATATAATTAGGCCATGTATGAAAAAAATAGGCAGAATATGTATTTGTTAGATGATAAAGAAAGGAAGAAAGGAAACATGACTAAGGGAAAGACAATACCAATTGTATGGGGATAGTCAGGTTGAACACACAGTATGTTTAGAGAATGAAAGTATAATATATAGACTAGGAGGAATATTTACAAACAAATTTACAAATATTTGCAATCTAAGAAAGGACTGGTATCTGAATATAGAAAGAACTCTCAAAAGTCGATAGTAAAAAATAAAAGATCCTCCAAACAAAAACAATCCAATTAGAAAATGGGCCAAGGGCATAATCATGGAAGAGGATATACAGGTGGCAAACAAGTTCATGAAAAGAATAACTAATAGTCATTAGGGAAATACAGATTAAAATCACAATGAGATATCACTACACACTTAAATGGTGACAACATCAAAAGCTGACAAGGATCAAGAGAAACTGGATCACTCACACTTTGCTGGTGGGAATGTAATATAGTACAGCTACTCTGGAAAATAGTTTTAGCAGTTTCTTATAAAATTAACCATGCAATCACCATATCACCCAGCAATTGTAATCCTGGGCATTTATCCAGAGAAATGTAAATGTATGTTCATAAAACAACCTGCACATAGCAGCTTTATTTGTAAAAGCCCATAATGGGTAACAGCCAGGATGTCCTTCAATAGGTGAATGGTTAAACAACCACTGATGTCCATTATAAGGAATACCACCTAAGCAATGAAAAGCAACAACTATTAATACACATAACAGCTTGGATAAATCCCTGAATAATTATACTGACAAACCAAAAAAAAAATTTGAAGTGGCAAAACTATAGAAATGGAGAACAGGTCAGTGGTTGCCAGAGATTAAAGAGTAGGGAAGTAGGTATGGTCGTAAAAGTGCAACATGAAGGTACTTTTTATGCAGACAAAAAGGGCGACATCCTGGAGGTGAAGGAACTACTCTGTATCTTAACTATGGTGGTGTAACACAAACCCACTCTTGAGAGACAATTGCACTGAACTAACCAACACACATAGGCACACACACAGACACAAAACAAATATAAGTAAAACTGAAGGAACCTGAACAAGATTGGTGGACTGTACCAGTGTCAAGATACTGGCTGTGACTTTTAGTATATAGTTTTACAAGATATTATTAAGGAAACAGAGTAAAAAGTGCATAATCTCTTTATTGTTTCATACAAGTGCAAGTGAATGTACAGTTATCTCAAAATAAAAAATAATCTACAGTGAATGAATAAAACAAAAACTATGTCACTTAAAATGAACTAAGGTAAAAACCTTAAAAACATAAAACTGAATACACTCCCTCACAGATCAAACGGGTGATATAAGTATGGATGGAGCTTATATAAACATCACTACACATTTCCCCTCATCACTACACATTATTTAATTTGAATTAATTGAAACAAACAACTGGAAAGTTTGCATACCAGTTTTTCCTTCATATAGCTTATAAAAAATATTCCTTTGTCATATACAACTATATAACTATATATACGCATATATAGCTCTATGTATATATTTCTATGCTGTTGTAAATGAAGATGCTCTATGATTTAGAATAAGGAAACAAGTTGGGAAGAATGAAGCATAAGGAAGAAGAGGGAGACTCATTATTATTTTGGTTTCTGTTTATCATTCAGTTTATAAAAAAAGCTAAAAATGTAAGAAAAAGAAGTTTAATCATACAAAAATGGAGTTCCGTGTTAGAATTCTAATGAAGCAATCACGATTTTTGTAAATAATCCATCTGGTTATATCTTTCCTAGCATGAAGTTTCTTTTCAGTTTTTCTAATTTTTGAATGTACTTTAAAGTATTTTTATCAGTGAAACTACTAATGTAGGAAAACTGAGTATTAATGTACATTTTACTTATCATCAATTCCTGATAAACTGGAAAGGCCAGCAACAATAGCAGAAATGCTATCTGTATAAAACTGTGGTATTATACATTGTTGGACAACATTTATTCTAAGCCACATGCTTGCTCAAACCCAGGGGCAATCCAGAATTTACTGATCTATCACCCTAATGAGGGATATATAGTCATAACTGGAGATCTATCTGCTGTTAAACCTAAAATCATGTAAACACATATAAAAAAAAAACGTTTAAAAACAAAATACACTTTTCCTCTCCATCCTTGGTAGTAAGGACCTTTTTCCTGATAGAAAAAGAATCACTACTTAAAGTAAGTTGCTTTTTAGTATCACTCACTTTTATACTTCTGGCACACTTTGAAATCAATGTAACTAGTGTCACTGAAATTTATTTTAGTCCTAAAAATGGAGATTACAATGCAAGTGAGGGCTCAGTAAGAGAAGGATATGGAGTTTGATCATTAATATTTTGCAAAGAGTATAAAGTTATAGATAAGTTCTGTGAGTTTGCTAGTTTGAATGAATGAATGAAGGATATATAATAATTATATTTCATTTGATTCACCTCTGGTAAGAAGTGGATCCTTCTCCATGCTTTTCAAGGACACTTAGGGCTTGGAGCAACCTTAAGAGGTCCGTTTTCCTGTCGCCATTCCAAACAAGTGCAGTTTTCCTGTGAGGTACTATCACATGGCTCCTATAGTCCCCACTCACATTTAGGCATTTCAATTGTACTTTTCAAAGGTGGCACTGACTGTGGTGAAAAACTGGCTACTTGCCAATGCCTAGATCTTTTAACTAAAAATTGCAAAGAATCTGTCTTCCTCTGTTTTTTACATGTGAAGTTACTTGTGTCTATTCTCTGTAGCTGTACTGCACTTCACTTGTCTTTGTGGAAGTCTATTCTGTTTGCACCTGGCTGTTTCCCCAATTTACTAAGGTCACTTTGAATTCTTATACCATTTTCCAAGGTTCTGCCCATCCTGTCTCTTTCTCTTCCCTCCAGCTATCTTCTGATTTATAAACTTCCCTTCTAATAGCTGTGAAATTGCTGAAGACTTCTAAGAAGATCAGTGTTTACAGACCATCTGTCATTGTTTTTCAGCTGAAAAGTTAAGTTTACTAGTCAGTCGGTTTGGAGACACAAATAAGTTGATACTGCAGGGTGTAAAGGAAGATAGTTATGAGAGTACCTATGTGAAAAACTCTGTTTATGTGCTAATTTCACTGGAATATAAACCCAGGAAAACATGGAACCCATGGGGGTTTTTTCCTGCTCTATACCATGTGTCTAGAAGTTCCTAGACCTCAGAAAATATTTGCTTAATCAATGAAAAATCCTGCATGAAATCTATGGCAATTTTAAAATATAAAACTAAAAGTCATTTTTATCAATTTTCTGAGTAATTTTATAACTTGAGTAAATATTTTTAAGAGTGCCAGTTGTCTAATCCTAATGTGGTTTCTTTGTTTCCTTCTAACACTATGCTGGGTACTATAATATTGAAACTTTAAAGCAGAAATGAACACTCAAATAATTGTTTGGGGATACAAAATGTCACCTGAACATTGATTGCAGATAATAATAAGAGGGGAAAAAAATAAAACCCTAGCACAACTGCCATGACTCAAAATAAGAAGCTCAAATTGGGTAAAAAAGCTCAAAGTAAAAAGCTCAAAGTGGCTATGTAAAAATAGCTGTTCCTTAATTATCTGACTCACTAAATCCTGGCTGTAGTCTAGTCAGAACCTGCATATGTGCAGTCAGAACAAGGATGAGCTCTTTAATAAAACCATGGGAAAGGAATTAACACTGAATTTCAATATATGCGAACCACCAGCAAAGCTGTGAACAGAGTACCAAACACAAAACCTTCATTTCTGGGGAAAGCCTGATACACAGCGACCCGGATGTTCATATTCCATCCTGAAAAACTTAGGGAAGCTTTTCTGACCATTATTTGAAAGTTGGACCCTAAAGCTATTGATAAAATTCAATGTAAAATTGTAGATAGTCATTTTTAAGTCTTTTACTTTTTTACATTATTTATACCTGTAGGTAGAGATGGATATCAAGGTTTTAGAGTGAGTGAAATTTGAATGGAATCATGAGCGCACTCTTTTCAAATGTATAGTTTTATCACAAAACTGTTACAGTTCTTTCCTTTCGATAATGAAATAGGTGTTTTGGCACCGGGAAGTCCTGAGCTACAGCACTGTCCAGGCCAGTTCAGGGTGACGTATGTAGCTGAGGACTGAACATCTAAGGCAGATCGGCATGCTTTGGACTTGTGAAGTAAAGACAGATCTGAAAAAAGATGACAGTTGAATCCTACTTGAATCTATATTATACCATCCCGAAACATAATTCAAACACTGTTTCTTCTTGACAGCAGGCTAGCAAAAAGATACTGAAAAGCTCTTAAAATAACTTGAATTGTCACTCTGCTCTGCCCCTCACAATTCATTTTTTTAAAAATGGACTTACATTCTTATTTGATTATATTGGATGGAAAAAGTCTTTATATTCAAGACCTGAGTGATCTAATAAGCCAACTGATTGCACCATTCTTTATGGTCACATCCCAATATACCTTAATTTTCAATTTCTTGTTATTTATAAATATATAGGATGGTAAATGTTCTGTTTGTTTTATTTCAATAAAAGTTTTATGCAGATAGTTCTTTCTTCCTTAATATACCTCATCCTCCATTCTGTTTCCTCATGGTTCTCTCTCCCTTGATTTGACATATTTTTCTTTTATGAAGGAATTTCCATTATACACATTAACTGATGTATACAGATCAGCAGATTACTATTGAGTGATGCCTCTGTGCTTCTGTCTTCAGATTTTAATTTTGGCCCATAATAGAGATTTCACTGTGTTCAATTGAACATAGTTGCACTAATGATAATATTTTCTCTAGAATTAGAATACTAATTTCAGTGTAAGGCAAGGGCTCTTTTACTGGATAATGGTATCTATGAGGTTTTGAAACCCCTAAGCTGGTATGTAAAATGCTTGAAGGACATATTTGTGTGCACAACTGTACACAAAACATGCCTACACTCCTTTCTGGTGAAAGGGTCCCAAGACTTTTCTTTTCTTTCTGAAGATTTAAGAAAACTGGTATAAAGGGAAACAAGGCATAACTTCCCTTCTTTGGCAAGTAAATTATAATATAAACAAAAAAACTAGAAAAAGTTAATCAGAAGCACCAAAATACATCTTATGCATATAAATATCACCTAATAAGTTGAAATACAACATAACAGAAAAAGGTCATAACTCAGAATTTGGAACTCAATAATATTTTAACATTATCTCATCTATTACCATCATTTAATACATAAACATAGGTCCAATGACATTTATGCTTTATTAAGGTCACATATGACTCTGGTAGTTTTACTTAAACATATTTACAGTGACTTTCAAACAATTTTTTGCATTCTGTCCCAAAAATGTGTTTCAACAAAATGTTATTAGGGGCCTTATGGGAGTGCATTACTTTCTCCTCAAATGCTTTTTTGTAATATTCAAGTATTTAATCTTCATATTCATGTATTAATTTATGTAAGATATACAAATAAAAACACAAGTAAACAGACAAAAGAGCTCCCAGAACCATAGAGAACTGATTTAGTAGGCATTGTCTATTTTAAGTATTGTTTTCTATTTTCTGTGTAACAAAACACCAGCACGCAAACACAGTCTATGGAAAGACAGTACAAGCAATCATTGCCTCAATTTAAAGGGCTGCTTTATAAAATGGAGACAGCCACATAAAATCACGCCCAAGGTGTTTATAAAAACAAAACTGGCAGAATCTGCATGCTGTTCTTAATAATTATGTAGACTAACTTTTAAAACTACATAGACCAGAATTTTATATTTTGTATGACTTTTATTCAAACAATTAATGAAACTACAAAGTGTCAAAGAAGAAATATTTTATTGAAAACTGGGAGCTCTTTCATCATTTTTTTCTAAAGTCGTAAATTGAAGAGCTGACATCTTGATTTATCACATTGTGCACTTTTAATAGCCAACAAGTTTGCTATTAAATTTTCATCAACCTGCCTATTAAATTTCTTTCAAATGGTTTGGAGATACTTTAGCTTCTTTTAATAGCTAATTTATTCACTGGGAATCTATTAATACAGACTTCCATGACATGTTTTCTCCAGAGGACACACTCAGTTATTGTCAGTTCAATGTAAAATGAAATATTCTGAATATAGAGGTGTTTCCTCTTTTTTTAATATACAAATTCAGAGCTTTAGAGTTGGGAACCATAGAAATGATCTATTTTATACTCTCTTACTTGGCACTAATTGGCTTTATACATGTTTTCTTGTCCAGAAGCAGGAGTTTTTCTACAATAAATAGAAGTCAAATTGCTGGGCCATATGTTATATATATGTTCAATTTATGATGTATTTGCCAAAATGCTTCCATGAACAGTGTATATTTCTCAAATTCTCACTAGGACTTGGTATTATCAGACTGACATTTTTGCCAATTTGAGAAAATATGAAATGATATCTCATAGCACTGTTATACTTCACATTTCCCTGATTATCAGGCGACAGGGTGGGGTGGATGTTTCATATTTTTATTGGCCATAATTGTTTCCCATTCTGTGAACTGTGTGTTCTTATCCTTTGCCCACAAATATACTGGGTTGAATTGTATTTATTTATTGTTAGACATTCTCTATACAATGTAAGCAATAATATTTTGTTTGTTGTATGTATTGTTTACACATTCTCCCAATATCTCACTATTATAAGTAACTTTTAAATTTTGAGACAAGAACCTATGTCTTTTTCTTATACTTTATAATCTTTGTTTCACTTTTTGTTGTTTTTAAGAATGTCACCTTTAACCTAAAATCTAAAATATATTTTTCTTCTAAAAGCTTTGAAGTGTTATTTTTCCCTATATATGTAATAAAAATTATTTATATATTACATATATTATGTTATATATATTATATATTTTTTTTAATTTTTATGATAAATATATGTATATATGTTTCATGGGAAAAAATACTTTGTTTTGGCATGAAACAGGGTTCTGTTGCATCTGATGAAGTTGATGCTATTAGATATTCAGTGCTATTTTTTACATAATTAGCTAAAAGCAAAGCTGCTCAAAGATCTTAGGTTTCCTGACTGCTGAAGCCAACAGTGGTAGGTTTGGAATTCAGAATTGCTGGTGGCTCTGCTTCACAAAAGAGGAAGTCGTTGGTCTGCAGTAGAAATGATAACTCTATACTAACTGGCACTCCTTTCTAAAACATCTTTCGTGGTCAGAGCCACGTATTTCTGTGTGCTATTAACTTGGACATTTTGAAATACATTTCATAGTACCAAAACGAAGAATACCAAGCCTAAATATAATGGACCAAGTTTGCTTAACCACAGGCAAAATACCTGTAATTCATATATCATTTTGGTAAATCAAAGGTTTTTTGCAAAAGAATATTTATCTTCACTATTCACACAGTAGCTCTTCATTTTCTCAAAATTAGATTATCTTTTGATAATCTGTATGGTATGTAGTCAATCCTATAGCTATATTTAATTGTAAGTCACATATTGCTTGTGCATTTTTGCTGAATGAAACAAACCTTAGAACAAAGGAAAGTATAACTATTAAACTTCATAGAATAATTTACCAGTGTGAAGAAAACATGACTATTTTTAAATTCTCTGTCCTATATTGATAAACTTTCTTATGTTGTGCATATTATATGCAAAAGGTCTATCCTGGCTAAAACCTGAATTTTATATTTAGAACTTATATTTGAAAATAACAATGTGAGGGAAAATTAGATACAAATTAAAACAAGGTATCTGTGAATAGTATTTCTTGATAATATTGTCCAGAGAAAGCTTATTTTATCACATGATCATAATCAGCTCTGTGCTGTTTAGACAGGGCTTTCAGTGAACTTATATTATTTCTGTTTTCTTCATCAAGAATAACTATCTTCCTTCAATCTGTATATCCTCTCAAATCTCTCTTAATTATCCAGCAATTTTCTGGGGTCATAAATTACTTTCTATGAATGTGATGGGTAACTTGTCTTAGTTTTTGAAGCACCCACATCCCTTATAATGACAAGTTATGAAGAAAGCCTATTATGAAAATCATAGAACCTATCACATAAACATTTAATTGAAATGGCATGCAGTATTTAAGGTTGAGCTATATAAAGTGCAAGCCTTTGCATTAAATTCAACAGGAGCTATTTTAATTGGATGCTACACAATTATCAGTAATAACAATTCAATTATCTTTTTTTCTAAACATATACCCCCTTCCACATTTTAATCTTTTCATGTAATTGCATTCTATTCCCTTTCAAAATACAGCAGATATAAGTTAATGTAATCTATTTCTTAGAAAGAAGTAATTTGAGCAAGTGATGACTCTGTAAGTTAACTATGGATATTATATACTGCATTTATATCAGCACAATCTTTGTAATACAGTAGAAAACATTTTTCCAAATGAGAGGTACAGTCCAGTTCTGTTTGTTTTTAAATTCTGAATTATAAGATATTTCAGAGTTTTTGTTGAAACTGGAATTACCACATAAAAGTAAGATGTTTATAACATTATCACCATCTATTTGACATAAATTCAAATAGATACTCTACTTGAAGGCATTACTATATTGCCCTGACAGAGAACACAGTTTCAAGGAATACCACATTCAGGAGTACTAAAAATCTGGGAAAAGTTATCGCTTGTTGGTTTGGTTCTATTACTTAATGATTATAGGCAGAAGCTATTTACCTGATTTTTAACACATCTTTGCTCTAGCCAAAATGTTCATCTTTTTACTGTAATACAAGAAATTAAAATTTAAAGATAAAAGGGTTCTACCAAAAAAAATACCTTAAGAGCTTCCAGGAAAGAAAAGAATGATTATAAAATTCTTCTTGCAACCTAAGTTCTACAATTGACAATAGAGTAATTCAGCATATTCCATATCAAATGGTTTTGTAAAAGTAATGTTAGCACAATCTCTCTCCCCCAAATTCACAATATTTTAAAGCTTTTCTTCCCCTAAGTGAACAGGATGAATCCATACTAAAGAATTAAACTTAGTACAAAATAGAGTGGAAAGAACTGAATAGTATATGAAGGAAATAAAGAAGTAAAGATGTGAATTAATAGTGCTGTTAAGAATATCTTATTTGTATGTGAGGTGAGAAAAATCACTTCGAAATACATTCTTAGAAAATACTTTTCTTCTAATCTTCAATAAGCTTTATGAGAAACTGTCATCACAGGAATGAAAATTTTTGTCATCATGAATAGGACTTTGTGATCAGAAAGGACTTGTTGCAATCTAGATTTTGTCCTTTATTAGCCATTTTACTTGGACAAGTTACCAAGAAACCAAGATTCTTCATGGATATAAAGATAATGGATAATGAATAATGAACAATGTACAATAGGTAACTGATAGCTACATTTACTAAAATAGAAATCCAAAATTGATCAGGAACTATGGAGAGTTACATCGTATTCCAGTAGAGAAAGAATATCAACAATTTCTGAAGTTAGAGTATTCATTTAGTTCTAAAAAAGATAGTATTTTAAAAAATTACATTATCAGTTTATATGTAATAATTCAAAAGTAAGTGGAGTATGGTCTATAGTACTGTGTTTAGCAATTATCACAGTTTCTCATCGTGTTTGATTTATATAGACTATAGTACTAACTATATATAAGGCAATAAGATAAACTGTAATAATGAGGAAACTACATTGATAAAGAGCTCTGTTAGAGAAAGCAACTATGAAATCTATAAGAATAATAATGATAGTAATATTAATAAAATACAAAACCATTTTTACTATTGTGTAGTTGGCTGTGAGAGACTGGATGACTTGAAGGGTTCTTATCAAAGACACAAAGTTAAAAGCCAAGCAGAAGGACTCACAGGGCAAGGATTTTAAAAGTTTCTCTTTTTTAGTTCCTGCCAATGGTTTATAGCAAGAACATTTGCTTATAATTGACTAGAAATCAATATTTAATATATTTCATTTTGCAATGGAGAGTTCATTTCTGAAAATTATTTTGTCTCCCTGAGTAAAGAAACAGGATGTTAACAGCAGTGTTTAATTATCTGTTTCATGCAGCGTCTAACTTTTAAATTCTGTACATATTTTATTTTTTTGTTATTAAGCTGATTTTTCTCACACAGATTTCCTTATTTGTACATTTTCTGATTATGTCTTTTTTTGATGACCCAAAGGAAAGAAATTAACACAGAGAATACTGTTGCCTCCTTTACAAATGAAGAAGATAAAGATAACAAAATTGGTGAATCTCAAATGAAAATTATATCCATGCCATAGGATACTTATTATGTTTGCATTCATAGCATCATAATGGTTGTTCATAACACAAAATGTAATTTGTTATATAGGCCACTCTGATTTGTTAGCTACATAAATACTCAGGCACAGCATTAACTGTTTTTGTAAATTTCACAAATAGATGTCAGATTATATTGGATCTGATGAATATTTACAAACAATGATTTTATAATCGTTCAAAAAAGCAAGGGTTTTGGCAATATGATGTATTTGATGAATATGAGCTAAACTATATTTACTGACATTAATACAGTGCCGTGGATGAGTATGAGGGTTTTACCCTAATAGCTTTGATTTATAGAAATCATTAATTGCAGTGAAACACCATTTATGCTTTTTCATTTGTATTTTTCTTTATAACCATAAAAACAAAACATATTTAGTTGTCTGTATATTAATGAGGTGGCAGGTGATTTATTTATGAAGTGTCTTCTGCCTCAGTGATCAGCCTCCTGGGAAAGACAATATAGGCTCTGAGAAGACAGGAGTTTAAAATGGGAATGAATCACAGATCTGCTGTATAACTAGTTTTAGCAGGGCCCTCTGAATAAACTAGTGTTCCCTAAGCCTCTGAAGAGTAGGATGGGGCTTGGAGGAAAGAGAAAGCAGTGTTTGCTTATACTATTATCTAAGGTAGGAAGAAAAAATATTCTACCTTTATTGCTTCAATGCTAAAATATGGTTACAAATCAAAAGTGGAAAGTACAAGTAGGCAGCTGTAATTTGCATTTAATTTCTAATTTAGAAGAGACAATTCAGTTTTATTAGTTTATTTCTTTTTGTTGGCCTCAAGGGTAGCACTATCTTAGGTAAATTATTATGTCTTTTACTTGGCATTCAGGTAACCACCTCATTCCTCCAGCCTATTGCTAGAAAATAAAAAGGAAAGGAAATCTTTGGTAGGAAACAATGAATTTAAATATCTGATTACTTGTGCATACTCACAAGGGCCAGTTTTCATTTGTTAGAAATACATATAAACTTCTGAATAAAATAATAATAATAATTATAGTACTTATTATGTTTAAGGCACTGTTGTAAGGATTAACATATATTAACTCACTTAGTCCTCTCAAGGTCTCCCTGAAGTGGGGAGTATTTATATCTGTATTGCATAGACAATGACATTTCAAAATTCACTGGGTTAAAACTCTAGTCTCAAAACTACTAGGTGAAACTGCAACGTGTAAATCAACTCCTTGCAAATGTCTGTGACGGCGCTTTCTCCTTTGTATCAGCAATGCTCCCAATAGGTCAGGTCACCTGTCAGTAGGTTGCTGTGCCACCGACACCCAAAATTTATGAAAATACTTCCGTAGGCCATCATAACTCTACTGATTACATAAATTTATTGAGAACACGTGTATATTAATACGAATCTGAACCTTGAAAGGAGAATCATCAGTATTAATAAGTGCTGCAAATTCAGCTCAGTTCATCCTCTGCTATATAACACTTAAATTTCACTTCAATAAGTGTAGCTTCACGGTTCAGATTTCCATGTATAAAAATCTAAACTGCATTAACCTGTGTGGGAGGTTGGTGAAATAGAGGCTGGGAAGTAGGGGGAAATAAACATCCACTATGCAACTAAGCCACTGTTCCAGAAGAAGAAATACCTTTTTGCTAACTGAGCCACTCAGATGGAGCAATAACGCCACAGCTTGGTGGGGTGGAGTGACGGTGGCCCGGGGCATGATTTTGCAATTCACACAAAGATACCATATTGGTAGCAGCTACCTAGGAAAACTTGAGTTTACACTGAAATTTCTGACATCCTTTTCACTAATTAAATAAAAATAAAATGGGAAATGCAATTATATTATTCATGATGAGATGAAGCCTGATAAAATCTAATTTCAGAAAAAATCCAAATTTTGATAAAAAAAAGTGGAAGTGTTAGCAATTAATTTAACAGTTGAATTGACATGGAATTTCTCGGCTAATTCTTCATTTTTGGTTCAACCTAAGTTTTAGAGGCACTGTTAATTTAAATCAAGCTACAAATTGTTTCTACCACTACTAGGAAGTTGGAGCTGCAGACTGATTTCAAGTATGTGCAAGCAGTAAATACTTAAACGAACAAATGAATAAGCATTCCTGTGGGGTCTGTGAAAACTTGGGTTTTGATCACAGTCGACCTTCCTTGAAACTCCCTGTAATCAACCATCAAAATCACTTCATGGCTCTCAAAAAGCTCCTTCTACCTGTGTATATAGTGGCATCTGTGAAGTTAACTTGATAGTAGTTCTGGGGTATTGGCCTCAAGGATTCTTGATATGAGTGAGTGTGTAGCATTGTAGGAAACAGATCAGCAGGGGAAAAATACTTGTAAATGTATAGGGAGAAACTGGAAAACATGTTCATAAATATAGATATTCAAAGAGAAAATGTAATAGAAGGTTTTAAAGAGATGAGGTAACCAAATAACAGTCTCAAAGGGAATATATGAGTGAATACACAAATTTAAAATATCATTAAAGCTACCAAGGTTTCACACGATTCCAAGGAGAAAAATTACAATAACAATCAAGTTCATTACATTGGGATATCTAGACAGGAAATCTGATACATAAGATGTAACAAGTTGGTTGAAGAACAGAATATTAGAGATGGTTTGAACAAATAAAAACCATTGAGAAGGAGTTCTACACTGCATGGTAGATGCTTATTCTTAAAGCATTCCCAAAGATGATAATGATGGAATCTTGTTTGGAAGAATAGATGAGAAGACATACAGAATTTTAAAATAAAAATTATTTTGATGAATTGGGCAGTGGTATGAATAGGAAGAAAACCTAAAGTGAAAATAGGACTAACTTTTAATAAACTTCTTGTAGTTCACAAAGGCTAGAGCTGTGTTCTAAAGACAAAAATAAGAGATTAAATATATCTAACTGAAAAAGGAAAATGGAATTTGAATTAAAAAAATTGCTAGCTGTAATAAACTAAGAATGAATGGGAAGCTAGAGTATATGAAGATGTAGAGATGTAGTGCCTAAAGTTTTTATTTTAATAATAGAGAATATAATCTCTTGAATTAACAGTGGTGAATAATTATGTTACTGAGGTGGCTGAAGTGTTTATCTGGAAATGTGAATCTTGGATTCCACCTACCTAAATATGATACACACGCCTGAATGCAGGGAAGATAGGGCCCTGGGAAATAAGACAAGATTAAAGAAGGAGGTTAAAGATGATCCTCAGAGATATAATATGAAGAAATAAAATTTTAAAGTATTCTACTCATCTAAGATAAAAAACAATGAGATGAGAATAAAATGTGGGGTTTTTGACTTGGGGGACTAGAAAATTAATATAGGAAATCAAGATAATCACTGATGACTACCACCATTAAAGTCACTGAGTGAAGGAAGAATATATATTCTGAAGGAAAAGATCACTGCCCAGACACATTCCAAATCATAAATTCAATTCATCCTCCTCCCCAAAGTCATCCTTAAAGTAACCAACCGGATGCCATGAGAAATTTTAAAAAATTAAAAAATATGACTAGTCAATATAAAATATCCTTACTATTTTCTTTAAATATATTTCAAATTGACCCAGTCATATAAATAGCACATATTCCAAGTTAATGAAATTCTTGAAATGGTACTAAAAATGACACAATAATGTTATGTAATGTTAAAATTAAAGTCATAAAAAATTGTCCATTTAAAACAGTTTTTACTAAAGTTATATACCTTACAATCTTTACATAAATTTAGATCTTACTGCTAGATAAAATAAAAATTTTACATATTTTATCCATCTTTAAGTAGGTTTATAAACAGTGCATCATCAAAATTATATTATCTCATCTTTTGTTTAAACAACAATTATTCTATGGTTGCTGTGTCATTAGGTATAAGATACTTCAAATAACAAATACTATTAATAAGGATAGTTTTTTTCCTAGGAACTTATTTTAAGTTTTCTATGTATGAGATTATTTAAAGAATAAAGAAATTCTGTCACTATGGAAGCAAATTACTTCCTAAACTTTTGGAGTCATTTGTCAGTAATTTGTTTTCTGTGATTTGGAAAGTATGTCAAAAAATCAGAGTATTCATATTTAAATAAGTTTTCACAAACTAACCATTAAAACTAAACTTGAAAAGGGAATACTTGAGAGATATTACATAAATCAATATACTTTAGTAAATAAAAACAGACTAATAATGAAAGAAAATACAAGAAATTGTTTTAATGTGTTTTCTTGCTAATTGGAGGAATACTTAAATTTACTCTTCTTACTTAAGCCAAGATGATGTAGAAGATTTAATATCATCACTAGGTTACAGTTACTATATCACTGCCCCAAATAACATATGAAAGTCGGTTGAGATTATATATAAACATATATCCCTATATCAAATTCAACTCAGACACTATTTGTCATACCTTCTTTTATATAAATAAAATGTAATTTACTTAAGGAAAAGTAATTAAGAGCACCAGCATCTGAATCTTTCTTAATAATTAGCCATAAGTGTTAAATTATTTGTTTCTAGGTAGCATTTAATATAACAGAAAGCTGACAGCAACAGGTTTAGAACAAACTAATAATCCTAGTTTGCGAATAAGAAAATAATAAAGTTGATCATTGCTGATCACTCAAATAACTACTGAATATATACATCAACACTGTCTCTTTTAAACAATGTGATTGGAATAAGTGCATACAGACACCACATTCTCAGATTACAATGTATTCTAAACGCTTCCCAGCACTATTGGCTGTATGTAGTATAGCTCTGCATAAACCTTGCATCTACTCATTTTTACTACAGTCAGTTTAATTCTAATCACACACACAAACATATGCTGTATGAGAGAGAGAGGAAGAGAGACAGAAAGAGATAAAAGAGAGAGAATAATAATAATAATAATAAACATTGGCCACAAACAAAACAGTAGATTAAGGGAGCCACATTTCAAAATCTAAATGATGTTGTAGGGACATTTTAACCAGAAGCACATATACAAATTATATATATATATATATAGATATATATGTGTGTGTGTGTAATAATATATATGTATATATATTTCTCTCCTAGATTTTTAAATATCCATTATTATCTGGATTAATCTTTCACATATGAAGTTTAGATGTGATTTTTTTTCCCCATATACACAGGTTGCCTTAAGTATGTATTAGACAGTATATTTTTACTTCCATAAAGACTATGAAATTGCTTCATACTTGGGACAATGTGGAACTCTATGATGCCTAGCAGATTATATAGCCACATAATTGCCCATTCTCACTGTTCCCAATGAGGCCTGACAGCTCACCAGTTTACTGGCAGATGACTAGAAAAAGAAAGTTCTCATTTTCTAACTTCATTTCAGAAAAGATTTCCTGAAAATTCAGGAAAAAAAAGGCTTATGAATAATGGAACACATAGCTACAGTCCACCAGGTTTTACTTCTTGCAATATTCCTATTACATGGAACAAGGTCCAGAAGTTGCAAATAAAGCAATGCATTTAAGGACTTCTCAAAGAATTCACAAAAGTAATAAATATGAAAAATCATTTCTAATTACCTCTGTTGAGTGACGCTGAACTGTTTATATCTCCAGTAATGAAGGAAGATTCTGACTGCTTTCGGACTGTGTCATTCCACATTCTACGAATTCGGCTCTGGATGAGGAAAAGGAAAAAATTAAATGAACTCACAAGGCAGTGAATTTTCATACAAATCATTTTTTCTCTTTCTGCCATAGCTATAGGAAACCCTTATTCTGGCATACGGCAAATACACCCCTCCAACATGCTTGCAATACAGTAGCATGAGAACATCAGAAATGCAGTTAATGATAATAATTGGTTCTCATTAAGTGTATTTCTAAATGGCTATACCAAAAATAATTATAACTATGAAAAAGCAATAAGTGTAATGTACTATACCAATTTAAACATGTTGAAGATATATAGAAGTGTACTCTAGACAGTTAGAATTTAATAATTGCAGTTTCCACGGTAAAACAAATTATTTTCATTGTAACTTTTGTGGGAATGGGGTATTTAAATATGCATTAAGTTGTCAGTTTTTATAATATTTATATTACTAAACTAATATTTAGTTTAAGAATTCAGAATGTTGCAAGAAAGTAATATTTAGCAAGAAAGAACATAGAATATTATTAAAATGCTACTGAACTTAATATTTTCCATAAATTTTGTAAGAAGACTGATGTGATTTAATAGGTTACATATGATCTTGACTTTTCTTTCTTTTGAAGGAGATAAAGTTGATTCACTTGCACTCATTTCTTCACAGTAGGAGGTTTTCTAAAATTGACAATTCTTACATTGTTATTTATATTCTCAAATTCAGTTTTCTGAGGGCCAGAAAATTCAAGAAAGCAATGTACAATTTTCCCATTTTGTGGGAATTATTTTTTATGGTTTACTGTTTTATTATTTAATTAAGTTAGGGATCAAAAAAGTATTAACCTTTTGAGGTGGAAATAAAATATTTTCAGAAGATTTTCTAAGGATGAAATGGTTATAAGAACTATTACTACTACTAATGATGAAACCAAGCTCACAAATGGGTTATGTTCCAAATACATTTGAATTCCTTGAATAATAGGGATAGCTAATCTTAAAATATTAGACAATCAGTTTTATGAATCATGGGACATGTTTATCCTTCAGAAATATTACCTGTATTGTTATATAGGTCAGCACACACACACACACAAACACACACACAGCAAAACTTATACAAGCACAGTAAGAAAACTGGTACAGAATTACAGACCCAGAAAACTTGAGAAATGTTTCTATTGAAAATATTTCAAAACTTCAAACTGAAATAGTGGGAATAAACCTCTCACAATTTGTTTTATTAGTTAATTAATTGAAAATATTAATTACCCTCTATTACATGCCAAATACTAACCTACGAAATACGAAAGGGAGAAGTAAATGTCCGCTTTCATGGACTTGCTTGACTAGTAAGTGACAGATTAATTGAGTTATCACAAAAATAAAAGCAAAACTACAACAATGTGCCCACAAGTCTCCATAGAAGCATTAATTATTATAGCTAAGAGCTAGCAACAATGCAAATGACTATCAATGGCAGAATGGATGAATAAATTATAGAATAATATATAATAATGAAAAGAAAAAAGCAACATAGCCTCCTGCTGCAACACAGATGTCTGAGGAGAGAAGGAAAACAAAAGAGGAATACACACTGGATGATTTCATGTGAATAACGACGAAACACATGCAAAACAAAATGTACTGTTGAAAGTGAAAATGGCACATTTTGGGGGAATAATTGAGAAGCATTCAGAGTGTTTTTGAAGTATACATCTGGTATTCTAAAATTTGACCTGAGTTGGGGTAATAAAATACAGTTCCACATATTTTGTGGACTTTTTCTCATGTTGTTATACTATATAATTAAAACATTTTTAAAGCACAAATAATAAGGGGATATGGTCTTGTCTAGGAAGTCTGTGAACAAAGCACTGAGTGACATCTCAACTAAAAGTTGATGGAATTATGATCATTATTAGGTAATATTTTTATAAGCTGCCCCCATTATTATTCTTCTATTAGTGTCTCCTACCTGGGTTAGCCACACCTATTCCCTTGCTGTTCCTTAATACACCAAACATGCTTCTAGAAACCTTAGGCTTGCTACAGTTGTTTCCTCTGTCTGGAGTACTCTTTCCCAGATTCAGATATGTTAACTCTTTCATTTCTTTAAATCTTTGCTTAAATATTTTATTTTCTCCTTAAAGAGACCTAATTTGATCAGCCTATTTAGAACTGAATTCTACCCACTCAAACCTGCTCTTCTCCCCCACAGTCATTACCACCTTCTACAATATGACATTATTATATTGTACTTCTTATGTTTATATTTAATGCCTCCAAATTAATGTCTAATGTTTGTGTTAGACATGAGGCTCTAGAAAAATAGACAATTGACTTTTTTGTTAATTGACATAACACATGCCTGAAATAATGCCTGGCACATAGTAAATATTATATGTATGCATAAGAAAATATATATTATATGTAAAATATTTCAATATTTCAATTATTTCTTTCTATGTGCTAGGTTCTATCCTATGTATTTTTCATGCATTCACTCATTGAACACTTACAGGAACTCCCTAAATACTCCTTTGTTCATTAGAAAACTGAGGTTCAGAGGTTAATTAATGTCTTATTTCATAGACCTAATGAGTGGCATAATCAATATTTGAGTCCAGTCATCTGGCTCCTAATCTACGGGATTAACAACTCACTACACTATATCAAATAATAGTTGAATAGAAAAAGGAGAAAATGGTAAAGTATTTCAAGCAGCACAGAATCAACATTCAAATGTTCATGGAATGAACCAGAATGAGTCTTAGAATATGGAGTGTAAAAAGAAAATCACAGAAGACTACATACAAGAGATGCCATATTAAAGAAAGACTTTCAAGAATTCTGAACATCTATTGTGGAGGTGGAGAAACTATTAGAATAAGTTAAGGAAATGAAGAATAAAAGTGATGAGGTTTTCTTTGGTGGAGGCAGGGGTATTGACTAAGGAAAAATTTTAAGAAGGTAAGAACATATGGAAAAATTTTTGTTTCCTAAATTAGATGTTGGTTCACAGATGCTCATTTTATTATTATGCTACACAACTTAATAGATATTACATACATTCTTTCATATTTCAAATGTCATATAATAAAAGTAAATACTTCTAAAAAGTCAATAAAATAAATGACAGATTAATGACAGAACAATTAAAGTTCAAAATATGAAGGCTTTATAAGCACACACACACACATACATACAAAACAATCCAAAACATTTCTGTGAATAAGTGTTTGTGTGACAATAGGTATTACTCATCTTTTCTAAGTGATTAGCACCAGGAAGTATGGGCGAGCAACAGTGAGGAAGAATATTCACTATTTAGTCTTGCCAGTCATGCCCTTCCATTATCTACATTGTAGCCACAAAATCTTCAGTACATGTGGACAATAACCTGCCACTTCCTTTTCTAAACCATTCTACTGGCTTTCTAAAGCCATCAAAATAAAATCTAAATTTGCACACTTTTACAGATACCTGGATCTGTCTCTAGCCTTCTCCTGTGACTTCATCTCCCTTATGCCCTCTCACCCACTTTAGCCAATAACATTCTTTCTATTCCTGAATTTGCAAGTTCTCCCCTACCTTAAGTGCTTTACATTAGATGTTTTGCTCACCTGGAGTTCTCTCCCCCTGAACTTCCTTCCTGTCATTCAGAATCTTGGCATAAATATAATCTCCCAAAACAGCCTTTCTCCAGCATTTAATCGAAGTAGTTGCCTGGACTTTCCATACTACATCACCATATTTGGTTTTCTACCAGCTTTCATTATCTATTCTCTGTTCATTCATGTTTGTTAATAAATTTTCTGTCTTTCACAACTACAATGAAAGCTCTAGATCATAGGAAAACTTGCTCTTTAACCACTGTATCTCCAGAACTTAGAAAACTGCTTGGCATTACATAGGAGACACTCTTTATTTCTCAATAAAAAGTAAGTAATATACAGATTGTTATTTTAGAAGTTTCTGATATGAAAAATGCATCCATACTCCCAAAATGTTACCTTAATCTCAGTATTTTAAACTTTGCTTTGGACAGTCATGGTTATGGATTGTCTGAGTTAATCAGAATAGTATTATATTTAACATAAGAAAACAATGTCAGGGCTTTTTTCCCCAAGATTAGAACTGTGATGCTACAACTGTAAATGTTACATGTTTAAAACAGATATTTGAGATTATATTCTGTAATAATGACACTAGTAAGAGGTAGCTTCTACAATTTATTCAGCACCTACAATATGTTTTATGTATCTTGTATATATTAGCTCAAACATCCTAGCAATACAAGGAATCAGTATTCTTGCTATCACCTTAAAAATGAAAAAACTGAGGGTCAATGAGATTAAGTAACTTGTTTTGTGTCACAGGTAGGACATGGCAAAACCAGAATTTAAAGCAAGGTCCATCCATCCACCAAGTTTATGATTACCAAACTGCATCATCCTATCTTCTTATATCTTAAAGTATTGCTAAACATTGCACAACTCTGTTGTAGCATAATAAATGAAACTCCAAAATATTATTATTTCATTAATGGCATATGTCAGTGAAATGGCTACAGGATGACGGCTGATGAACTTGGTTATATGAAAAGCTTACAGGGACTAGTTCAACTGGATGACATTCAGAATCTCAGCAATTTCCATTTAAAAGTTGTGGAAAAAGTTATTTTAAAAGGCAGGTAAGGATTATCAGGTTGAAAATAAAGGCATGGATTACATGGGGATCATTCTGGAAGCATCATCTATGTGCACCCCCAATCTTATGTAAGACTTCAGATTTCTAGTTGGCAAATTTAGTAGTTTTAAATTCAGAAATCTCAGTCTCCCTAAGCAGGTACGTCTATTCCCCTTTGTGGGTAAAACTACAATATTTCCATAATCTCTCATCCAGTCTTAGTCCATCTCCATATCAATAGGTAAGAAAAGGGGGAGAGAGGGCATATCTGTACCAGAGGTTGGGTGGGGTTTTTTCTTCTGCAGTAGGGTCGCAAGAGACATGGGAGAGCAGAAGTGGATGACTGCTATAAGAAATACATGGGTTTCTCTCGCTTTATTTCTCCCTTTGAATAAGTTCAGTTTCAAAGGTATTTTGCCATGGGATTTTCCCCTTGAGTTTTACACCCTTTAATGTGTGACCTCAGAAAGTTATGGAAATAACAAAATTCACATCATTAATAATTGTGTATTATATATAAGAATACATTTCATGATCATTTTGATAATTGTGATTAACTTAAGCATTAAGATGGTATAGTAACAGTTATACATTAGTTTTAAAATTTCAAGTTGTAAATATTAGATTGATAGTTAGAAATGTGGTTTTATTTGTAAGATGAAAGAGAACTCCATTCGTGTTTGTTTTTAAGAACACTGTTCACCATCTTTGATTTATAAGAGTCGCTCAAGTGCTAGCTAGGTATGTTTAACTGCCCAGTCTGACAGATGTGTTTGAAAGAATCACATATATTAAAAGGTAACAAGGATATTTGATTTTCTAAGTATATAAATGGAATTGTTTAGGGAATTTAATCATTAAGTTAACAAGCCAATTAAGCACTAAACAAAGAACAAATTAAGTGATCTTTCTTATTTTACATAAAATTACCAAATTTGCAAAAAAATAGATTCATAGTCAAGCCAAAAGAGTTATGAAAAAGTAAATTCTTGAACTGATAGCTGTATTTAAATTCACATCATAAGAAAAATTCAATTGGTGACACGAAAAATATGGTTGTTTTTCCCACTGAATCATGTACTCTTAAAAATGTTAGTCTGCTAGTCTGAACCCAAACTCACTCATGACCCACATAATCCTATGTCTTTGATTTGACTGGCTTATGTTAGCATCCTGAAGTTGTTGAAATATTTACATAATAGTCTTTAGATTGACACTCTGGCCTGGGAAAAAATGGCAGACAGGTTACTTAAAAGTTTACAATTCCCCAGTGAGGGATGATGCAGCCAGCTATCACAGCTAACACTGGACTAATGGGAGCAGCATGTAGACCAGTTAATGATGATTTTATGGTACCCTTCACTGCCCTGAATTGTTCTGTTACTTGTTAGCAGATAACATGGTTTAAGGTATAACTATTTTTAATAATACACCATTTAATAAGTAAATATTTTCAGTATGTGCTACAGAATTATTACACACATTCAAATAAGTAACCATATAATAATATATTATTTTCTTAGAATTTTGGTTGAAGTGCCAAATTTCTTTCCTCACCTCTATTCTCATTCAACTAGGAAAAACCTGAAATCATTAATTATTACACAAGCTTACACCCTAAAGTTCCTGATTTTATTGCAATTGGTTTCTTAAATTTTTTTCATTATCATTCTAGTTTAAGCAATACTAAGGCCACAAAAACAACATTTGATGTGTTAAGCACTGGGGATAGAAAAAGGATCTGATCAGGAAATGACAGTAACTCAGAATATAGGTAAGAGAGATTTCATGTTAATCATCAAACACTGCTTACCTGTGAGCCTGTGGAGTAGCGTCCAGGAGTCCGAGAACCAGATGTTTTCCCTGAGCCAATGGAACTCTCTGTGCTTTTGCCACTACAACAATGTGTCCGCAGGCATTTCCCATATTCTTTTCGTACCTAGCCAATTAAATATTAACTGCTGTTAGCAACTAATTCATTTCAGCTAGGAACTATGGTAAAAAATGTATGTGAGTTTAATTTTTAGATAACTCCTTGCCCTACAAATATAAGGAACTCTGTTTAGCATATATTTTACAGCATAAAATAATGATATTCAAACTGCCAAGCTTGAAATTTTGCATAACTGGAACCTTTTAAAACACATACACACACATTCACACACACACACATCCAACCACATCACAACAATACTACAACCTACTTCAAACAACCAACACTTAAGACTCTTCAAGATACCATTTTTATCTTCATAAATTTGCTATGAAGTAGCCTATTGGTGCACTGTTCTTTAGGGAGAAGTCTAGTGAGAAAGCTACAGAGAGAAGGGATGGAAAAAGAGAGCGAGAGAAGGAGACAGAAGAGAGAATAAAGACAGTAAAAGGAAATGTGGTAGGGTAAGCATTTTTTTTAATCTATATTTTTTGAAGTTTGTTTCCTGTAAAAGAGATCAAATTTGCAACTTTAGATTATGAAGCTCAAAATACTTTAAATTTATTCCTTCAAAAGAGTTCTATACAATAATCATAGAGAAATGTGAATACTTTTCTTTATAGCATTGCTGATTACATTTTTAATCTTGGTTATAGTATAAAATCACAGGAAAAAAATAGATAAACATTTTTCAGTTGATTTTTTTTAAGTAGGAAAGTGTATCAGTGCATTTTGGGAAAATTTCATCGTGTTTAAAGTTTTTATTACTGTTTATTTAATCAAACAAGACATTAAGAAAATAAACAGTAATTGCCCTAAATCATACCTCCACTATCAACCACTAGAAAAATAATCCCCAACTACATGTTCATCAACTAAAAACATTCTGGGACATCTTTTGGTTCTATATTCACAAATATACATTCACTATGAAATAACACTGTATCTTAGCTCTTTAAATACTGATTTCACAAGAGTTCATACTTTCACAATTGTGACAATGTACATCCCAAAGTAATTTTATTTAAAACACAGTTACAATACATGATCTTTTTGAGGAATGTTTTTAGAGTCAAAAGCAAAAATAGGAGTGTGAATGATACATTAAAATTAGTATTAAAAACTAAAACGTTATTTAATGTATATTTCATCCTATCAATGATATAGCAGAATCAGAGACAGAATACATTCAGATTTGTTTGAAGAACTCACATTTATTGAATGCTTATTACGTGATAGGGACAATGACATAGAGTCAGGTGAATCAAAGCATGGAGGGAGAGCAGCTGCTCTAAGTAAGTAGGGGACCAAGGGAAACTCCCTAAAAATCATTCCTCTTCTACAAAGGCAGCAATACTGTATAAGCCACAGGAATTCATCATGGACTACTAATATTTTTCAACAAAGGTTAAATATTTTGAGCTGATTATATAAACAATCAGCAAAACAAAATATTGGTGATGCTAAGTCCCACATTTAGCTATGTTACTGAATCATTACTGACTTTATTTTTCTGTGTTTAGATTTGAAATGGTAAGCATGTGTTTTAAAAAGAAGAAACAAAACAACATGGATCATGTCTATGAGATCATTTTCTTTAGATTACAATAAAAACTTATTTGCTCAATTATTTGTATATTTTATTCCACTATTTCACATGATACTCCATCTTATCCATATCAGATAGGACATATTATTTCAAAGTGAAGCTATTCTAGAATATGGAAAATGGGAAAGAAATACCTTACCAGTGGAATATTTCTTTTGTACTCTCATATTAGAAATAATTATGACATTCTCTGAGATGCATCACACAGTTGAGTATATAACAAAAGAAAAAGTGACAACTTCAGTGTCACCAGTGGAAATACTGGTGACACAATTATATAATCCACACTCAGAAAAGAGAACTCAAATTTTGATTTTTTTTAATAAGTTGAATCAATAATCCTATAAATATCTCAAAAATGGAATATTTCATATTTCTCTAATATAAACATAAGCAACTACATTAGCATATGTATATTATTGAAATTCAACCAGATGGCTTAAAAAAAACTTAAAATAATTGATTGTTAAAATGTCTTTATACTCAGAACCATCTTTACACTCAACACAATCTCTATCAAAATTGCAATGCTATTCTTTGCAGACTACAGAAATAGCAATCTGAAAATTTATACAGAATCACAAAAGACCTCAAAATGGCCAAAGAAATCCTAAGAAGAACAAAGCTGGATGCATAACGTAACTGATTTCAATTATACCACAAAGATATAGTAATCAAAACAGTATGGTATTCACATAAAAATAGACACACAGACCTATGGAACAGAATAGAAAGTCCAGAAATAAACCCTCATTAATATTTGACAAAGGAGCCAAGTATATTCAATGGTGAAAGGACAATTTTTTAAATAAATTGTGGTAGGAAAACTGGATAATCACATTGCAGAAAAATGAAATTAGACCTCTATCTTACACCACTTCCAAAATTTAACTCAAAATGGATTGAAGACTTAAACTTAAAACCTGAAACCATAAAACTCCTAGAAGAAAACATTGGAGAAAACTTCTGGTTATTGGTCTTGGCAATGCCTTTTTGGGTATGACAACAATAGTGCAAGTAACAAAAGCAAAAACTAGTAAGTGGAACTATGTCAACCCAAAAAGCTTCTGCACATCAAAAGTAACAATCCACAAAAGAAAAAGGCAATCTAAAGAATGGAAGAAAATATTTTCAAAACATACATCCAATAAGGAGCTAATATCCAAAATATATAAAGTTGATATAACTCAACAGCAAAAATCCAAACAATCCAATTAAAAAAACGGACAGAGGAATGAATAGACATATTTCCCAAGAAGGCATACAAATGACCAACATGAAAAGATGCTCCACATGACCAATCAGGGAAATGCAAATCAAAACTACAATGAAACATCACCTCACACTTGTTAGAATGGTTATCACCAAGAAGACGAGATAACACATGTTGGTGAGGATGTGGAGAAAAGGGAAACTTTGTGCACTGTTGGTGGGAATGTAAATTGGTATAGCTATTATGGAAAACATATGGAGAGTCCTCACAAAATTAAAAATAAAACTACCATATGATCCAGTAATCTTACTTTTGGGTATATATCCAAAGGAAATTAAATTAGGATCTTGAAGGGATATTTGTTCATTGAAGCATTATTCACAATAGCCAAGACTGGAAACAATTTAAGTGTCCATTGATAGATGAGTGTATGAAAGAGATATGGTACATATATACAGTGGAATATTATTCAGCTTTTTGAGACAACAGTGGAGCTTGAGGGTATTATGCTAAGTGAAACAAGCCAGACACAGATAGAGGATGAGTATATGATATCACTTACATGTGGAATCTAAAAAAAAGCTGAACTCAAGGAAATGTAGCAGAATGGTAGTTACTAAAGGGGGGGGTGGGGAAAATGGGGAGGTTTTGGTCACATTCCTAGGTATAAGATAAATAAATTCTGTGGATCTAATGTACAGGATGATGATGATAGTTAACAGTACTGTATCATACACTTGAAAGCTGCTAAGAAAGGAGATCTTAAATGCACTTATGACAAAAAAAGAAATGGTAATTATGTGAGGTGACAGATGTATTAGCTAATACTATGGTAGTAATCATTTCACAGTACATAATGTTATCAAATCAACAGATTGTACACCTTGAACTTGTGTAATGTTATATCTCAATTAATGAAAAGGAATAAAAGCCTCTTAAGACTCTTTCTGAAATTTCAAGGAGAAGTACCTGGGGTTTTTTTGTAGGAAAACAAAAGAAAACAATTCCATGTTTTCTACATTCTCTCATGTTGCACCATGTTCTTGAGACCAAATAAAAATGCCTCCAAAATTGAAAAATTCAAAACAGAATGGATGAAAGAACAAGATGCTTAATACTCACTACAAATCATTAAAAGTAAGCTTCTAAATCAGGGCCTGGCAATCTTTTTCATGAAATGCCAGATAGTCAATATTTCAGACTTTGTTAGCTAAGGGGCAAAACCAAGAAGAAGGTGTGTATGTACTTATTTTAAATTTTAAATGTAAGCATTAAAAAATATCAAAACCATTTTTGGCTGACTGATTGTAAAAATTAAAGGCAGCTGAACAGATCTGGCCCATAAGCTGCAGTTTGCTGAACTCTGTTCTAATGAATCACAAATGATGACATGTATTTTTAAAATTTTACTTATGCTAAGTATATTAAAACCCCAGACTTGTTTTTGGATCTTGAGGTTCAATATTTCTATGTGGATATCAAATGCAATTCCTAGTTAAACCAGTACTTTGTATTTGTAAGACAAGGAAAACATAAATAATAATTGAGAAAACTCTGAACTGGTATTGGCTAATAAAAAAAAATACAACCAAAATAATTAATACATAAAATACAAAAAATATTTTCTGCTCAGTAGAAAATTTCTATTTTAACAATACAGTCTTGTTAGTCCAAATTTCCAGCTAATATACAAAATAAAGATTACAGGTAAATCTGGTTCAATATACTTGAAGATGTCATAATTGATTATGATGGCCCAACTTTCCCTTTATTACATGGACAAATGCTACCTTTTTCCTTAATCTCCTGATTTTGTTCCTTATCTTTCTGTATCTATTTCACTGGCTTTCTTTGTAATCAGTTTATGGCTTTCTTCTATCAAAACCCAGAAATCTTTGCCAAGTGCTTAGTCTCTCTGGCTTCTCTGAAGTGTTTTACAATACTGACAACTATATTCTGGACAGTTTCTCCTAACTTTAATTCAGTGTATCACCTTGAATCTCATTCTTCTCCTCAGACACTTCTTTTCTCCATCTCTATTCTTTCTTATCATTCACACATCTACTCCTTACACTCATCAAAAGTGGTAGACTGCTAGCTGTTTACAGCATGCAATTCCTCATCTTCCTGGGGTTAAAAAGCTAGACTATGATTCCCAGTCTTCCTTTCTGGTAGGTGTTACCACCGATCGCCATATCTGATGGAAGGTGAGTAGAACTGACATGGAGCCACTTCTAGACCTTTATACAAGATCCTCTGTCTCTTTCTCAGACTGCCTGATGTATGTCAATACCCAAGGTGATGGTGGAAATCATACATTTAAGTTGGTTGAGACTTCATCTGCCCATGTCCCTCCTTGGAACACCCCATCAATTGGGCCTCAGGTGAAAAATAAATATTTATGGGTTAAGCAAGTGAAATTTGGGGGATGTGTACACTAAGGATTTGGGAAGATTCATCCATTCTAATATAATCTCTTATTTAAATTAAGTCTAATCCATTAGATTAGAATCCACCCATTCTAGTATAACTTCTTTTCTTTTCTGTAACCGACATTTATAAGCCTGAGCCACCGTACTGTTCTATCCTATTTTTATGATCACATCAACCACATTTTTGATACCTACCACCACACAAAAGTGAAACAGAATAGAATTGGACTCATCCTGACAAGTGGACACCCTTTTTAACGTTTGTTTTAGGTTCAAGAGTCTCTAAAACCAAAAATCATCAATATAGATATCTTTACTCTTTATTTTTCTTACTTTCCAAAGAAAAATTTTAGGTCTTATTTGTTTCTTAGGGAAAAAAAAGCAAATTTTTCCATTTCATTTTCAGAGCCACCTCTCAATATCTCATAATTATTTTTATTACCTCCATGCTACACATGAGGAAACAGGGCATGGGAAGGTTAATTAACTTGCCCAAAGTCACATCAGCTTTTAAGAAGGGACGACTAGGATTCAGACCCAGACAGTCTTGGCTCAGGGGTCTTTGTGATTGGAACTATAAAAACCACATATTTAATAGAGTTAAAAGTATAAGATGAGGAAATCAATACTGAAATTTTTACAAAATGCAATGAAAGTACTTAGTTGCTAAAATTAACTTTAAAAATGAATACTTTAGGTCCTTGTAGATGTGAAAAATCATACAAATAGACCAGTATAGAAAGAATTAAATATTGCATTCTAATCATTCAACTCATAGGTTTCATCAAAGATGCTTTTAAAGAAAAGAAGTGCAGAGACCATTACTAAGTTCTCCACCATTCATTCAAAAAACATAAATATGTTGTTTTATCATAAAATGTTTAGATATATATGTTCTAGTATATAAAACTAGTATATATATATTCTAGTATATATATGTTCTAGTATATATATATATACCACCATAACATCTTAGAAAAGCTAATTCCTAATACACAAACTCTGTATGTCTGCCAATAAAAATACTAGACTATTTATTTACAGGCCTACAAAAATATAATTTTTGTGTACTGTCCAAATCAGAAAATACTTTGATTCTGCCTTTTGCTGTTAAACACATTAACTATTATGTTTGTATTTGTGTCTGTTTTGTCTTTCCCATTATAAACATAAAATCAATGAAGTAATGTATTTATTTCTTAGAGACAAAGATATAAAGAATGACTTATAGTTGCTTTGCTATTAGGATATGTAGGCCATTTATTCTTCAACAGAGAATTCTTGCTTACCTTCTTTTGTAGGACACAATGGAAAATGAATATAAACATTCCCTGTAGAGAATTGAAAATGGTGAAGAGATACGCCATGATGACTGTGCTTTCATTAATATACATTAGTCCAAAGGCCCAGGTCAATCCTAACAGGCAGAGAAGAGCTATTGCACCTATAACCCATGACCTGTAGAGAGAAGAGAAAGTAAGGATTATCATACAATTGGTCTTTAATTAACACAGTTATATCAACAATACTGACACTGAAAAAAATGTTACAGTAAGTTTTATAGACAGAAAATGTAAGACAGATGGTATAAGTACTGTATTTTAATGAAGACTACAAGTTTTCAAGCGTAAGGAGATATACATGAATGAAGATGTTATGAACACAGAAATTCATTTAAGCAAAAGCGGATTTGTACTATTAAATTATTCATGTATTTGCAGCACATATGCAAGTGATATGGAGATGTAATTATGGTGAATGGCAAGGGGGAAAAGGTCTATAAAGCTATGTTAGTCTCCACTGGTCTCATTGGTATGATAACATTTGTTTGATTGGACTCTCTCCATTTGTGCTTCATTTGATACACTTTTAACCCATTTTTCCAAATTTCCTCTTTTTCCATAAAATTTTTAGTGTTTACTGACAAAAACAGAACTTGTATTGGAAGCATATATGGAATGTATGTATGAATTTTAAAGTTCTGTTTATCTGATTCTATAGTTACATAGAAGAAGTGTGAGATATAGTGGGTGGTTAAAAATAGTTCCACTGTAGATCATGATCTGCTTTCTTTCTGCCTTTGGATTGCTGTCTTCTAGGTTACGTTCAGCAGGTGAAAATCAGGCAATTGGCAGCTTTGTTGAAAAGAAGCTTAAAGGCTCAAGGCACCCTCATCTCTTTGATGTGTCTGTAAACTCAAGGGAGAAAATGGAGCTGAGAATGGGGGTGGAGTGGTATGAACAAAGTAGTCTAGAATGGAAGACAAATTTTCAATCTCACTCCATTCCCTTAATTTCCTTCAGGCTGCCATTCACAATAGTAATAAACAGGTGACAAAAGTCCATATATTGTGGTTATATGTTATGTATTTACTATCAACATAAATGAATCTTTCCAATACATGGGAAATCCAATAGTTGAAGATGTAATCCTTATCAGCTCCCAAATATATAGGAGAATATATAGAGACCAACTATATAAACCAAACCAGTCTAGACATCCGCACACTCTTGAACCCATCCTTTCTTTTCCCAGTACACCTTCCTTGAACAGGGTAAACTTATATTTCTTTTCAGCAGACTATTATCCTCCATTTACATTGTCTAAGGAAGAAACATCTATGGGAATTAAAACTTGGCAAAATGAAGGGGAAAATAAAAATCACATATGTTTATCATAATCTGAAGCTGGGTTTAGTAAAGTTTTCAGAGAGAACTACATCTTAAGAAAGATATGGTCTCAAAGTAGTCAATTATTAAATTCTTATTAAAATTAATCTCAAATATTTACTATTTTTCTTCAACAACCATCAGCCACTATATTTCAGATCTAAACATTCAATAAACTTTAACATGTTTAATTTAAAACATTAATATTCTTGAATAAAAAAATCCCTAAAGGAGCTTTGCCACTCAATGTATGTGGCATGTTTACTTATGAATTAGAAAACATCTTAGATGTTAGTATTTTATTCTGTAATTAGATTCAGAAATATGGGAACTTTCAAGGTAAAGCTTTCAGCTTCTGAAAGACATTGGAAAAAGGAAAAATGGGAAGAATCGCCATTAAATCAAGGCAAAATTGCTATTTAGATTTGGAAATAAAATGATAGGATAAAATATTCAAGTGAGCTATTATCCACTACAAAACACATTTTGAGCCCAAGAATTAATGATAGAAAACTGCAATGAGCCCAATTTCTAAAAAAAAAAAAAATAATAAGCAAGAGCATGAAGAAGTCAGTGAAATGGTACTGGAGAAAATGAAAACAAAGGACTCTTCACCAGAAGAACAAACTGAAAGTCTACAGCAAGGTCGCCCACAGATTGCCGATCCTAAGCGCATTGTTGCAGGACATTAATTTATAAATGTACAAAGAAAAAAATCCCAAATATTAACATTTATGTATCTTCTTTACTAGGTTAGTACAGACTTGTAGCTTTGTTTTAGAAATTTAAAAGACATATTCATGAACAACCAAGCTATTAATCAAGTGACATGTGTCAAATTTGAAAGAGATAATTTTACATATGTAAAACAATTTTTTGAAGAAGGCATTTTTTTCCTGTTTTATATAGAAAGTCATTAATGTCAATTGTGATTGGGTAACTGCATACCTACAAGATTATTTTGAAGCTATACCACTAAATCACAAAATAATTTAAGATGAGTGATGTCCAAACAAACAACAGAAAAGAGGACATATGCAGCACAGAGGAACACACCACAATGAGAGGAGAGAGCTGTTAAAAGCAGAACAAGTCTGTACCACATGAAGTTGCTATTACTGTGGCACTGAATTCAGGTGATATCCAATTAAAAGAGGTGAAGCAGAATTTTTTGGCAATACACCTGCAGCATATTTATTCTGCACAGAAGTTGTATGCCTGATTATTTTCCTGCACAGTTTGCTCTTCTGCCTCAATGTGAATGACAGAAGCTCTAATGATTTTTCAGTACTGATCTGACAGCTGGTTCATGGGACCACACTGATAAATGGAATTTATCAGCCATTCAGGTCATTCTTACTTGATGAAGGGTCTGTTATCCTCATAGCTAAAGAATGCATAGACATAAAGACAAGAACACCAACATTAGCATTTTATGACAAAGAATTTCATATGAAAAATATTCTTATGGTCCCCAAAGGCCTCAGTCCCCCACCTCCCTAAAAGGCATCATAACCTTCCCTTTATATCCAGAAGGTAAATCCTAACATGACCATGAGAACTGAAATAACAAGGAATAAAATCAATTTTACAATACTGCAATATCTCTTCTGAAACTAAGAAATTCCATTTTTTTCATCATGTGCTCATATTACTTGTGACTTGACAGAGACATTTATTTCTTTGAGATCACTTTTCTCTAGAGAATGAGAAATCTTATGAGCAATCTGGAAAAGGCTTGGGGGCATACTTAAAATGACAGATTTCAGGTCACCTAAAGGTATCCTTATTCTGTAATATTAGTAGGTGAGATTACTTAATTATGGACAGTACGCTTCTAAGTAATTTTAACTTGCTGATGATTGACTGGAGTTAAATCTGAAGACTATAACCCTTTGAAAATAATTCATCCTGACTGCTTTAAAATTCTTTCTGTTAGGGTACTGAGAAAAAATTGTAATAATCTTTTGTAGGAATAGGAGCAAACATTCAGTATCTGCTCATTATCATTTATATTTACTAATTTATTTAGTATGATTCTGATAAAGTAAGATCCAAGAGGCAAATTAGTAAAGATAAGTTAGGGAACATTTTGGATGATCTTTTCACAAACATAGTTGCTGCTCAGTGAATTGTGACAGGATAGAAAAGGAAGAGAAACTCTGTTCTTTTTTCTTAACTCTGGAGCTAGGGGCAATAGTTTCTGATATTATGCATACATAAATAAAGCTCTTAGGCCCCCAACTGTGATGCATTTTCAGTAAAGGGAACTACTGATGAAAAAAATCTCCTTCTCCAGAATGATGGAAGAGTGAAGAATGGAATGAGAGCGTGGGATTTGAAACCAGTTTGCTTGGGGTTTATACCCTAGGTCAGCCACTTATTAGCTACTTGATCTTAGGCAACATTAGTTAACCTGTGGTTACTTCAGTTCATTCACCTATAATACTGATATGTATAATAATGGCTTCTTGTGATACTGAAATGATATATATATTGCTTAGAAAATGCCTGACCCATACTGTGTTCAGTAAATATTACAGTTATTACTAGTCTATTTAAAGCTACAGTAAAGTCACACTGAAAATATATAATTTCTCACCCAAAGAATGAATACCAAATAATAAATGGTATCACTTAAATTCATTTGAGAATGTTTCAGGAGTAATATTATACAGTAAATAGATTTGGTGGAAATAAGGACTAATGGTCTAAAATGGCCACTACTGGACACACTGGATCTAAATTTAAGTTCATTAAAATGAAATAAAGTTTAAAATTCATTTCCTAAGTCTCAGTTATCACATTACAAGGGCTCACGAGCATTAGTAGCTGCCATATTGTATAGTGCCGTTCTAGAACATTTCTGTCTTTACAGAAAGTTCTACTGGACAGTGTGGGCTATGACAATGAAAGAGAGCACTAAGCCAGGAAATAGAATTCAAAATTATATTCACATAATGCCATGGATGTGTGAAAGATAGAGAAGAATTTCTAAGAACTGATCCTATTTAATAGTTGTGATGTGCCTAGAAAGAAAATTCTGTACTTATATTAACATTGAAAAGCTACAAATGTACTAACATGGTATTAGTTCCATTCCCATTGAATCAGTATATTCCATCTGTGATGCCCAGCTCATGATTGTAATGACTTTTTCCTACCTTAATTTATACAGTACAATGCCAAGTAAAGAAAGTTACAGAGGTTAGCATATAGGAAGGAGTACATGGAAACATTCTCTAAACAATTGTATTAAACTAAGTGTTTCAAAAAACAAAACAAACAACTTGCACTATAATTGCTGGAGGGAGATGTTTTGCCTTTGATGTGAAATATCAGAGAGATGTAAGGGCATAACTCAGTATATTTTGTTGGTAATTGTGGGGATCAGTAAGTTGCTCCACTCAATAACAAAGATTGTAAGACCAGATTCACTTATAGTTAGCTATAGCCATGCATTTAAGTAGTGTCCGCTGGGATATGAACAAAAGTAAATTGTGACATTTCTGGGCCTTGTCAATTAAATGATTGGAACTGGTCCTTCCTTGACAATTTTTTCCCTGCACATTTGCTAGGAGAAACTGACAGAGCCTCAGACCCAGAAACAGAAGCTGTTTATTGATGTGGAGTCACCATATTAGATTTAGATCACCTGCTTTCAGACACTCTTGTATGGTAGGTTTAAGCCACTATATTTTAGAGTAGTTGTTTACACTGGATTAGCCTGTGTGATAAATTAATAAAGCATTTAATTTGTATCTTTTAGCTATAAGAATTCCCAGTTCATATTCAGTATAGAAATTCATACTAATGGACACAGAACCATTCACTAATTTTGCTTCTGGAATGACATAAATAATACACAATGGTTCAAAATCTAAAGATCTGTAAAGATTACCTGTGTCAGTGCCTGCCATCGTTTTGTCAGATATTCCATTGGTTTAGAGGATCTGGCTTTACAACATCTCTCCAACAAATCCAAATTAAATTGGTGGTAACGTTGTACCAATTATGATGGCAAAGCTACATATATCAAGTTGTTTATTCTAAAAAACGTATCTACAGAACTAGTTTCTAAAGTTGAATAGTTTTCATTCTAATTTACCAATGAAAGTCCATTGGAAAAAAAATCTCATTCTAGATTGTATAAGTAAAACAATTTCACTGCAGTTATTTTAATATTTTATGAAAAATGAACACAGAGGCATAAGGTGTTCTTGGCCTATGTTAATAGGGACCTACTTATAATTTATAAGTGGTGACTTATTGAAAATGAAGTAAAATATTTTGTACATACAATTTTCAAGAAACAAATAACAAAAAAGATTCTGCTTATCTTAGCAAATACATTTTTTAAACATTTTATTATTTTATTCTTACTAACACCTAAAATTAAAAACTTTACTTAAATATTGATGGCATAAAATTATCTTTAAAAGTGACTGTTAGAATCATAATTGGAATTTTTAGGGGGTCTCTGTATAAACTGATGATAATTATACATATATTTACATATCTATAACAATTCAAAGGTACCCAACAGCACTATTAAAATCTAGTCCCATGGAAGCTTATCTCAAAATACATCTTGAAGAGGATGAATTTCTTAACCAAAACATTAACTTATAAATTAATGCTTTGTTATAAAGACTCATAATACAGTATATCAGTATAAACAGATGAATGAACAGAAATAACATGAATGAATAAAGTTAATTATAGGATATTTTTTCTCTGACTTCAAGAATTCAAAATAGAATACTGTTTTTGACATAATATTTGAAGGGAGCATTATCTAAAAATCAAGGTATAAAGGAGATTAAATTCTTTACATAGCTTAAAATTTTTCATTCTATTATATCTAGAGAACAGAGTTGTTTTTTTTTTTAACATAGTGGGATGGGCAAGGTTTGATGTGAAGGAAGATGGATTGATGGGAGGCATATTTGGAATTTAAACCCCATGCCAAAAGATCTGGTCAGTGATAACTCACAGCAGGTAAGGGAAAATAAATGGCTTAGAACTGCTGACCTCACCGACTTTAAGGCTGATATATTCTGGGATCCTCTGGAATTATTCGGGAATGAGCTAACTGGTATTGGTGAATGAACTGTATGTTTAATATTGAGAACAGAGCTATCATGATGCATAAAGATATCTTGTTTAGTATCCAAATATTTCAGGTTTAGTCTGCAGCTGAAGTTACTTTCCCTGGTATAAAACTAGTTATATCAAAGAAATAAAGATTTTTCCTGCTTGAATTTTGTTTGGGTTACTGTAGGAATGATAAAGGTAATGTAGATGAGCTTCTCAAGATAAAAGCATTCTTCATTCTTCATAGAAGAAAAATCATGGTAATCAGTATGTATGTATCTGCATGCTGAGTGAGCTTTCCCTATTGTCTTTAAATCAACCAGGATCCCACAATGAGGACGAAGGATTCAGGTACCATATTCTAAAAGGAGCCAGCAGCTACCCAAGATACTAGACTTCTCGTAGATGTGATCTCTGAGACACTGCCTTGCCACACTACCAATCCAGAGGTCCCAATCTTTAACACTGGAAGAGTAGAGACAAGGCCTTTTAAGATTGCAGTGATCACAGGACATATGAAACAGTGGAAAGAGAAAGGAAACACCTTTACTCATACTAACCCCTTAGCTACAAATCTCAGCAGGCAATGGAAGAAGGATGTTTTAAACAGGATATGTTATTCAAGTTTAATATTGGTCAGATATTTAATAACTAGAACAGACTGACCAAGTAACAATGTCTGTCTAAGACAGCATTAAGAGGGGCTATCCAGTGATTAAGGACTATTTGAGATAGCATAGAGAGAAGAGTAGTGATCAGAGGAAAATGTAAACATTTCATGTTTACATCCACTGTGTTTAAAATACTCAATTAGTAAGATCATAGAAATACTGACTGATTTATATTTAGTTACTTCTATATTTCCTTCAAATGTATTTTATGTTACTGGGACTATACCATCCCAGAATTATATTATTATATTCAGTCCTCTCCTTTATTTAACCTCTGCAGTAAGACTAAAAGGAAAAGTAATTTAGAATATAATTCAACATTTCTGGGTAAAATATGAATGTTTCATTATGGTCATATGTTTAAATCACCAAGTATTAAAAATATTAAAAGTTCTTAGAAAAATATGAAAGTCATATAACAAATGTAAAAATTATAAACAGAGAAGATGATTATATATCAACTATGGATTTTATTCCTGTTAAAATATTACTACTAAAAGTTATATTGCTACCTTCTGTTCATACAAAATTTATTGAGGAGAATTAAATGAACCAAATAAATAAAATCAGTTGCTTTGAATATATCATAAACATTTTCATTCCCATGCCTCAATGTCCCTATGATAATATTGCAGATTTGAGAGCAAACACCAATATTACATTTTTAATCATAGATTTCACACTGCTGATGAATTGGGTGAGCCTGAAACTAGGTAGAATTGCATATAGTAAGTCAGGATGAATAAATATTAAATTGATGACTGATAAAAGTTTATTATTGAGGGGTGTGAGAGGGTGGGTGGGGAGGGAGGGAGAAGGGGATTGTGGGGTATTATGTTTAGTACACATGGTGTGGGGGATCACGGGGAAAACTGTAACACAGAGAAGGCTAACAGTGAATCTGCGGCATCTTACTACACTGATGGATAGTGACTGCATTGGGGTATGGGTGGGGACTTGATAATATGGGTAAATGTAGTAACCACATTGTTTTTTCATGTGAAACCTTCATAAGAGTGTATATCAATAACACCTTAATAAAAAAAAAGAAACTAAAAAAAACTTTAATATTATTATTTCTACAACTTAATGTTATGCAAATTTGTATAATATGTTCAAAGAACTAATTTATATGTGAAAGAAAGTAAAGGGCTCAATTATGAAAATGCATAACGAATGATTATATTGTAAATAGATAGCTACAAACTTATAATGTAGTAGCTCCACCTATCAGATTTATAAAAATGAATTTGTTAGGTTTCATGCAAATAAGATACAATTTTGTAATCTTACATTGGAAGCAATTATTACATCACTGTATAATTATTATTCAGTAACATAACCACATAAAAGGTAGTACACTGTAGTGACTGATAGCACGGACTTGCAAATTAGCCTGCCTGGGTTTGAATGCCAGCTGTTTTACTGACTCTGCAACTTTAGGCTAATTACTTAACATCTTTGATCTTAACATTCCTCATCTGTGAAATGGGGATAAATACAGAACTTTCCTCATAGAGCTGTAGTGTGCATTAAATAAAGTGGTTTGTTACTTTTATTTTATACACACCAAAATATTCAAATATATAAAATTTTAATGTACAAAAGTACTATATAAATATTTGCTATTACAATTACTGTTGTGTATTGACCTTTTTGATTTCAAAAAAGGGGCTATAGGGAAAAATACAAACACAGTGTTGCATTAAGTTTCCTTTTACGAGTTTTGGAAACATATATTAGGTAGAACAAATCAAAAGAGGAAGTGGGAATCATTCTAAAATGACATTTAATGTTGACCTTTAAAAAGCCTCAGTTTATACAATGTTTCAATTGAAGATTTCTTAGGCTTAGTAAATGCTATGAATTCTTACATTCTCAACTGAAATGGGATATAACCAGACTGCTAATGAGCATTAAAGTAGAAACCTAGAGTTCTCTGGATTACATAAGAAATTAAATTTAATTCATAAATATATTGTATCTTCAGTGTCAAAAAGTTCACTAAGTAACTAAATGTAATCAATTGGCCATATGCAAGGAACAAAAGACAAAGTCATGTGAAACATTCATGAAAATTCATTAAGGGATATATGTTCTAAAATTGGACTTCATTAATAGTTTTTAAGTTTTTTATGAAAATTTGAGAACTGGAATAGGAAAGATGAAATAAATGACAAGATGTCTACATAAAGAGAAATTTGTATTTTTTCTCAATAATTTTTCTCTTAAAATCCATAGAAACTGTGGCTCTAATTGTTAATATCTCAAGATCCATAAAATATTAGCAACAAGTTGACGTGCTTATTTATTGATACTTATAATTAATATCACAATGTTTCCTGGCTCACTATTGGAAGGCCAATGTTTCTTAGACTTACACTGAGTCTTAGAATTCATTGGCTCTTTAGAACTTGTGACTACAAGGCTGATAAAACCTGGCCATTGGAATAAAAGGAGATGAAGTATTTTAAAGAATATATTACATACTTTTCAGAATTCTTTTATTTAACTTAGAAGATGCATAAACTTTTAAGTAACGTGAATCAGGAATTTAATACCTTTTTGGTATTCTGTGAAATGTGTTTTAACAGGTTGAATTGCTGTTATACTCTTTTTCATACCATATGGTATCATCACCTCTCGTTTCAATGACTTGCAACAGAAACATTCATCATACCCCTTCTGTGAATAAACACCTTATTATAAACTGCTTGTAAGAACAACTGAAACATAAAAATAGCACAGATGAGTATTTAAAACTTGTCTGGACTTACTAAAGATTCCAACAAATAGAACCAAGGAGGCATTAAAATATAAATCAGACAAGTTTCGTTTAATTTTGGGCCAGTAACAATGTTGATAAGGCTTAGTTTTTTTCACCTCCAAAGAAAGAATAGTCTATGGCCCTAGGTTATAAAGTAGTAAGAGCTACTGAAGAGCATTCTGAATTCTTGAACTTATCATTTATATGGAACAGTGAAAGTCCACTATAATTATCTGGTAAAGAATTTGAAGAAGTCATCCTGTATAGAGAGTACACAAAAGCTACTTACTTGGACAGTGAGTAGTACTAATTAATGACCCAAGATCTCTATCATAATTTTGTTTTTAGTACTGAAGCCCTGTAAGATGTTGTTGTTCCTAATTAAATTTGTTACTAGGAATATAAATATAATCTCCTTAAAATTACATCAATCAGGAAAAATTAAGAAATGTTATAGAAAATTAAAGAAGTACAATAAATAAATCTAATTTTGTAGATACAATAAAAAAGCATGAAATAGCAAACTAACAAATCTTAAATCAACATATTTTAGGCCAAAGAGCAGCTTCAATAAAGAAGTAAGAATCAACATCATTTAATCAGAATATATTCTCTGATGATAATGAAATTAAACTAGAAATCAATAACCAATAACCAATAAGATATGTATCCATACACATGAATAATTATCATTCTGCTGCTTTGCCTCCAAAAAAGCCTCAAGCCCCTAAACATTCAGAAATAAATTCTATCTAATATTCAAGTACCAAGCAATTATTTTTATCATACAGGTTAGGCTTAAACATAAAACAAGAAAAATTTCATGAGAGTATTATAACTTACCAGATAAGGGCAGATTAAGTGAATAAAAAGTAAATTATGAAAACATTTTACTTAAGAACTTACATAAAAATCCTCAATAAGCTATTAAATAGCAAAATCTAATGGTACATAAACATCATGATCAATTTATCCCAGAATGGTACAGAATATATTGGAAGAACTTTAAAAACTGATTCTGAAATTTATGTGAAAGAATAATAAAAGCACTGAGGAGGAGCTAAGGCAATTTTTAAAGAGATGATATTAAGCAAGTTCTGGTAATAATGTGGTAATGGCAGAGGAACAAAGTGTATGTCCTTGGAACAGAAGAGAGCACAGAGAAAGTATGATTATTAGCAAATGTTTGAAATTTGGCTTATTTTATAAGGAACACAAAACGTCCTCCAAAGTCTTCAAAAGAACACATTTTAAAGGAAAAAGTTGATGGTTTAAATTTATACATTTCTCTGTATCAAAGTTAACAGACATGTCAGGGATATAAACAATGGCAATAGCATTCAAATTGTGTATCAGCAAGTCAAAGAGAGAGTATATAGGAAAGTTAACAAGAAAAATGGGGAAAAAATTAACACGTTGAAAAAAAGAGAGAAAATCTAGGAGAGAAAATTGGGCATAATCATTTTACTAGCAGGGGTTCTGTGAGGATTAACCGAGATGTTGAATACTGTTTCATTGTCTCACATTATTGAAAGTTCCTGAATGAGAGATTGGGTAATTTAGAAACCTTTCTACAGCTAAATGAATAAGATGTGGCAAATTCACAGAAGGCAGAAAAATCAGAATTGCAAGGACTGTGACTATTACAAAGAATATGTGCCATATTTGACTTATATTTTGGTATGTGAATATATTACTATCCCATAATGTCAATAGTTTTGTGGTTAAATTATTACTTTGTATGTTCCTAGCTTCTTTTCTTAATCTCACATTTAAACAGTTTTAACCTTAGACTATCACTCACAGTTTTCTGATAGCAAGGTGAAATCTATGACTGAAAACACCAACTTGTGTAGACAATGTTCCAGAGCATCTTGGTGCCCACTCAAATAGCACATTGATTGAAGTGCCAGGGATTTTCATGACAGACATTTTGAAAACACATAAATGTATACAGTGGAAAAATCCAATAGTAATTGAGACTCATCCAAGAGAAAATTAGATTAGGAAATTTTTAAGTGGGGACTGAGCAGCTAAAGATAAAAGCATTCTACTATAATGTTTGCACATTAAAATTTTTTTATTAAGATATTATTGATATACACTCTAATGAAGGTTTCACCTGAAAAAACAATGTGGTGACTACTTTTACCCATATTATCAAGTCCACACCCACACCCCAATGCAGTCACTGTCCATCAGTGTGGTAAGATGCCACAGATTCACTGTTTGCCTTCTCTGTGTTACACTGTTTTCCCCATGATCCCACACATCATGTGTACTAAGCATAATACCCCACAATCCCTTTCTCCCACCCTCCCCACCCACCTTCCCCACAACCCTCCCCTTTGGTAACCACTAGTTTCTTCTTGGCGTCTGTGAGTCTGCTGCTGCTATTTTGTTCCTTCAGTTTTGCTGCACTGTTATACTCCTCAAATGAGGGAAATGATTTGGAACTTGTCTTTCTCTGCCTGGTTTATTTCACTGAGCATAATATCTTCCAGCTCCATAAATTTTGTTGCAAATGGTAGGATTTGTTTCTTTCTTATGGATGAATAGTATTCCATTGTGTGTATGTATCACTTTTTCTTTATCCATTCATCTACTGATGGACACTTAGGTTGCTTCCATATCTTGGCTATTGAAAATAGTGCTGTGATAAACATAGGGGTGCATATGTCTTTTTGCATGTGAGAAGTTGTACTCTTTGGGTAAATTCCAAGGAGTGGGATTCCCGGGTCAAATGGTACTTCCATTTTTAGTTTTTTGAAGAACCTCCATATTGTTTTCCACAATGGCTGAACTAGCTTACATTCCCAACAGCAGTGTAGGAGGATTCCCCTTTCTCCACTTCCTTGCCAGCATTTGTTGTTCCTAGTCTTTTCGATGCTGGTGTGAGGTGATATCTCATTGTGGTTTTAACTTGCATTTCCCTGATGATTAGGGTTATGGAGCATCTTTTCATGTGTCTGCTGGCCATCTGAATTTCTTCTTGGGAGAATTGTCTCTTCATATACTCTGCCCATTTTTTAATCAGGTTATTTGCTTTTCGGGTGTTGAGGTGAGTGAGTTCTTTATATATTTTCGATGTTAACCCCTTCTCAGATATGTCATTTAGAAATATATCCTTCCACACTGCAGGATGCCTTTTTGTTCTGTTGATGGTGTCCTTTGCCATAGAGAAACTTTTTAGTTTGATGTAGTCCCATGTGTTCATTTTTGCTTTTCTTTCCATTGCTCGAGGAGATGCATTCAGGAAGAAGTTACTCATGCTTATGTTCAGGAGATTTTTGCCTATGTTGTCTTCTAAGAGTTTTATGGTTTCATGACTTACATTCAGGTCCTTGATCCATTTCAAGTTTACTTTTGTGTATGGGGTTAAACAATAATCCAGTTTCATTCTCTTGCATGTAGCTATCCAATTTTGCCAACACCAGCTGTTGAAGAGGCTGTCATTTAACCATTGTATCTCCATGGCTCCTTTATCATATATTAATTGACCATATATGGTTGGGTTTAGATGAGGGCTTTCTAGTATATTCCATTGGTCTATGGGTATCTTCTTGTGCCAGTACCAAATTGTCTTGATTACTGTGGCTTTGTAGTAGAGCTTGAAGTCAGGGAGTGTAATTCCCTCCGCTTTATTTTTCCTTTTCAGGATTGCTTTGGCTATTCAGGGTCTTTTGTGGTTCCATATGAATTTTAGAACAATTTCCCCTAGCTCATTGAAGAATGCTGCTGGTATTTTGATAGGAATTGGATTAAATCTGTAGATTGCTTTAGGCAGGATGGCCATTTTGACAATATTAATTCTTCCTATCCACGAGCACAGGATGTGATTCCATTAATTTGTATCCCCTTTAATTTTTCTCATGAGTGTCTTAGTTTTCAGAGTATAGGTCTTTTACTTCCTTGGGTAGGTTTATTACTAGGTATTTTATTCTTTTTGATGCAGTTGTGAATGGAATTGTTTTCCTGATTTCTCTTTCAGCTAGTTCATTGTTAGTATATAGGAAAGTCACAGATTTCTGTATATTAATTTTGTATCCTGCAATTTTGCTGAATTCAGATATTAGATCTAGTAGTTTTGAAGTAGATTCTTTAGAATTTTTTATGTACAATATCATGTCATCAGCAAACAGGGACAGTTTACATTCTTCCTTGCCAATCTGGATGCCTTTTATTTTTTTGTGTTGTCTGATTGCTGTGGCTAGGACCTCCAGTACTGTGTTGAATAGAAGCGGGGAGAGTGGGCATCCTTGTCTTGTTCCCAATCTTAAAGGAAAAGCTTTCAGCTTCTCGCTGTTAAGTATAATGTTGGCTGTGGGTTTATCATATATGGCCTTTATTATGTTGAGGTACTTGCCCTCTGTACCCATTTTGTTGAGAGTTTTTATCATGAATGGGTGGTCAATTTTGTCAAATGCTTTTTCAGCATCTATGGAGATGATCATGTGGTTTTTGTCTTTCTTTTTGTTGATGTGGTGGATGATGTTGATGGATTTTCGAATGTTGTACCATCCTTGCATCCCTGGAATAAATCCTACTTGATCATGATGGATGATCTTTTTGATATATTTTTGAATTCAGTTTGCTAATATTTTGTTAAGTATTTTTGCATCTATGTTCATCAGGGATATTGGTCTGTAATTTTTATTTTTGTGGTGTCTTTGCCTGGTTTTGGTATTAGAGTGATGCTGGCCTCATAGACTGAGTTTGGAAGTATTCCCTCTTCTACTCTTTGGAAAGCTTTAAGGAGTATGGGTATTAGGACTTAACTAAATGTTTGATAAAATTCAGCAGTAATGCCATCTAGTCCAGGGATTTGTTCTTAGGTAGTTATTTGATTACCAATTCAATTTCGTTGCTGGTAATTGGTCTGTACAGATTTTCTGTTTCTTTCTGGGTCAGTCTTGGAAGGTTGTATTTTTCTAGAAAGTTGTCATTTCTTCTAGGTTATCCAGTTTGTCACCATATAATTTTTCACAGTATTCTCTAATAATTCTTTGTATTTCCATGGTATCCATAGTGATTTTTCCTTTCTCATTTCTGATTCTGTTTATGTGTGTAGACTCTTTTTTTCTTGTTAGCCTCACTAGGGGTTTATCTATTTTGTTTATTTTCATGAAGAACAAGCTCCTGCTTTCATTGATTCTTTCTATCTTTTTTTTATTCTTCTAGATTTTATTTATTTTTGCTCTAATCTTTATTATATCCCTCCTTCTACTGACTTTGGGCCTCATTTGTTCTTCTCTTTCTACTTTTGTTAAGTGTGAGTTTAGACTTCATATGGAATAGTTCTTCTTTCCTGAGGTGGGCCTCTATTGCAATATGCTTTCCTCTTAGCACGGCCTTTGCTGCATCGCATAGATTTTGCAGTGTTGAATTATTGTTGTCATTTGTGTCCATATATTGCTTGATATCTGTTTTTATTTGGTCATTGATCCATTGGTTATTTAGGAGCATGTTGTGAAGCCTCCATGTGTTTGTGGGATTTTTCATTTTCTTTGCATAATTTTTTAGTTTCTTACCTTTGTGGTCTGAGAAACTGTTTGGTACAATTTCAATCTTTTTGAATTTACTGAGGCTTTTTTTGTGACCTAGGATATAATCTATTCTTGAAAATGTTCTATGTCCACTTGAGAAGAATGTGTATTCTGCTGCTTTTGGGTGTAGAGTTCTGCAGATGTCTGTTAGGTCCATCTGTTCTAATGTGTTGTTCAGTGCCTCTGTCTCCTTACTTATTTTCTGTCTGGTAGACCTGTTCTTTGGAGTGAGTGGAGTGTTGAAGTCTCCTAGAATGAATGCATTACATTCTATTTCTCCTTTTAATTCTCCATTGTTTCACATATGTGGGTGCTCCTGTGTTGGGTGCATAGATATTTATAATGGTTATATCTTCTTGTTGGATTGACCCCTTTATCATTATTTAATGTCCTTCTTTGTCTCTTGTGACTTTGTTTTGAAGTCTATTTTGTCTGATAAAAGTACTGCAACTCTTGCTTTTTTCTCCCTATTAGTTGGAAATATCTTTTTCCATTCCTTCACTTTTAGTCTGTGTATGTCCTTGGGTTTAAAGTGAGTGTCTTGTAGGTAGCATATAGATTGGTGTTGTTTTTTTATCCATTCTGTTACTCTGTGTCTTTTGATTGGTGCATTCAGTCCATTTACATTTAGGGTGATTATTGATAGATATGTACTTATTGCCATTGCTGGCTTTAGAGTCATGGTTACCAAATGTTCAAGGTTAACTTTCTTACTACCTAAGAGTCTAACTTAATTCACTTAATATGCTATTACAAACACAATCTAAAGGTTCTTTTCTTTCCTCCATTTTCTTCCTCCTCCATTCTTTATATATTAGGTATCATATTCTGTACTCTTTGTCTATCCCTTGATTGACTTTGGGGATAGTTGATTTAATTTTGCATTTGCTTAGTAATTAACTGTTCTACCTTCTTTACTGTGATTTTGTTACCTCTGGTGACAGCTATTAAACCTTAGGAACACTTCCATCTATAGCAATCCCTCCAAAATACACTGTAGAAATGGTTTGTAGGAGGTAAATTCTCTCACCTTTTGTTTATGTGGAAATTGTTTAATCCCTCCTTCAAATTTAAATGGTAACCTTGCTGGATAAAGCATTCTTGGTTTGAGGCCCTTCTGCTTTATTGCACTAAATACATCATGCCACTCCCTTCTGGCCTGTAAGGTTTCTGCTGAGAAGTCTGATGATAGCCTGATGGATTATCTTTGTATGTGATCTTATTTCTCTTTCTGGTTGCTTTTAATAGTCTGTCCTTATCTGTGATCTTTGCCATTTTATTTACTATATGTCTTGGTGTTGTCTTCTTTCGGTCCCTTGTTTTGGGAGATCTGTGCATGTCCATGGCCTGAGAGACTATCTCGTTCCCCAGACTGGGGAAGTTTTCAGCAAATATCTCCTCAAAGACACTTTCTATCCCTTTTTCTCTCTCTTCTTCTGGTACCCCTATAATGCAAATATTGTTCCATTTGGATTGGTGACACAGTTCTCTCAATAGTTTACATTTTTAGAGATCCTTTTTTCTCTCTGTGCCTCAGCTTCTTTGTATTCCTCTTCTCTAATTTCTATTTCATTTATTGTCTCCTCCACTGTATCTAATCTGCTTTTAAAACTTTGCATTGTATGTTTCATTTCTGGTACTGTGTTCTGTAATGATTGAATCTCTGACTGGAATTCATACCTGAGCTGTTGAATATATTTCTGTACCTCCATGAGCATGTTAATGATTTTTATTTTGTAATCCCTTTCAGGCAGATTCATGAGGTCCATTTCATTTGAATTTTGCTCAGGGGTTGTGTTAATAATTTCACTTTGAACCAGGGTCCTTTGGCATTTCATATTTGTATATGGTGCCCTCTAGTGCCCAGAAGCTCTACTCTCTGGAGCTGCTCAGCCCCAGAAGCAATGTTCTGGGTCACAGGGAGGAGGAGTTATTGGTGCCTGGGGGTAGGAAAGAGCTGTGTCCTGCTTCCTGGCTGCTATGCCTGTCTCCATTGCCAGAACCAGTGGGCCGAGTATGCAGGTATAAGCCTCTGTGCTTTGTGTTTGTAGTTGCTGTAAATGGGGCTTCTGTCTGTCTGGCCTAACACCATGGTAGGGTTTGCCGATTTGTGAGCCACGTGGGGCTGGCTGGGAGAAAAGCTCAGTAGGCTGCATATCACGAAGGGGGTCCTTGGAGCTCTGTAGTAAGCCCGGGAGCTGGAGCTCCTGAAGATCGTGAATATTCCCAACCTGCTGGGCAGAGTGCACCTGGACAATTTTGTCTACCTGTCCTTTTTCCTGAGCAGTAAGCTTTGTGCAATCCTTGCCCCTTTAGCAGCCATCTTGCTGTTAGGAAGTCTCTCAGACTGCCCACCTTTCTTTTGTCCCAGAGGAGCCGGATATGGATCCCTGCTTTCCACAAGCAGCTGGAATCTCAGTCTCTCCAGGTATTCTGCCTGTCTTAGCTTTCCAACCCCTTAATCACAAGAGTACCATGAAAACACCACGAAATGTAGGTTTGTGCTCCCAGAGCAGATCTCCAGAGTTAGGTATTCTGCAGTCCCAGGCCTCCACTCCCTCCCCATTCTGTTTCTCCTCCTACCATTGGTGAGCTGGGGTGGGGGAAGGGCTTGGGTCCTGCTGGGCCACAGCTTTGGTACTTACCCTGTTCCATGAGGTTTTTTCTTTTCTCCAAGTGTATGCAGTTTGGCACAGTCCTCTTTCCTGTTGCTCTTTCAGGATTAATTGTATTAATTATATTTTCGTAAAATATGCAGTTTTAGGAGGAAGCCTCTGTCTCACCTCTCATGCGGCCATCTTTAATTCTCAATTACTGTTTGCACATTTTAATTACAAATCCAGTGATTTAATATACAGCATTTTATTTAAAGTAACTGTGACATACATGCTTTCACCACTTTTAATATGGGATAAGGAAAAAAATATATCTCATTTTAAAACAAAATAACACTCCTGTTAGAAAGATTCCTGGAAAATAGGAGGATGAAAAAGCTAAAGTCTGAGAGTGTTGTGACCTTATTGTGCTTACTTAATGAGAGGTATACCCTTGGAGTTAGGTGAAACAGAAACGTACCTAGAGTATGTTAAGCATTTCAGCTTATTTGTGTAATCCATAAACTTTGTGATGGTGAATTTGCTAATCAGTCATCTTCTATTTATCACCTTTAAGCATTAAGCATTTTAGTTCCTTTCATGAATTGCATATAGTTAACTAGCCTGAGCTGTGATTTTTAAGATGTTTGTAACTAGGTATTTCCCCAAATTTGGAGATAACATGCATGTATCTAAGGTAGTGTGTCAGTACTGTTTTCATCCATCTAGGGACTTTTTTTTCCCTACTGGATTCCCAAGATGGCAAGTTGCCTCATTAAGATAGTAAGTAGTGAATTTAGACAGCAAAAGTGGTTATAAGTTTATCCCTTCCATTTATTTTAGCATTTCTTTGTATATCTCTTAATTCAGTGCAGTTTTCAACCATTTCCCTTGCTTCCAAAAAGATTCCATTGTGTCCTTGGGAACTTACAGTTGGGTATCAACAAATTCCCCTACACCCTAAACTTTATCCTTGGGTGTTCCTGTTATCTTCATGATTTAAGTGAAATTGTGTCCTGCTGACCACACTTCCCTGAAGCCACACACATTCAAATACTGGTTCTCACCACCTTCAAGCAGTAGATGGGTCACTGCCAAGTCATGATTTCCCTGGATCAAAAGCATCAGCTCCTTTGAGGTTCTTGTCATCAGATACCGACTACCGCCTTTATTCTTTCTTGTTTTTGTTATCTATTAACATCTCCAGACCACCTCTTTTTATGTCTGTGGATAAAATGAGAGTTCCTGCAGCCAGGATTCTCACCCTGGGCCCTGGTTGATTAGCTCATTGCACACCTGTGGGCAGTGCATGGCTGTTGACTCTATATAAAGAGCTCCGCCCAGTGCTCTGGGCGTGACACAGTGGCACGGCTGAGGCTGCAGGAGAGCAGAGACTGGAGTGGTGGCAACGCCGGGGACAGAGGCCCAGAGGACAGCTGTTTGGGACGGCTGTGCAGAGAGGCCCAGAGGAAGGCTGTGCAGGACGACTGTGCAGAGAGGCCCAGAGGAAGGCTGTGCAGACGACGACCCAGAGGAAGGCTGTGCAGAGACTGTGCCCAGAGGATGGCTGTGCAGTCAGAGGGGCCCAGAGGCAGAGACCAGCTTGCTGCACACAGACTTGCTCTGAGTGACTGGGATTTTAGTGACTGACCTGCCACCGTGGAAATAAAGTTGGGTATAACCCTTTCACCCCAAGAACCCTTTACTATCAATTTCTTTGGTCACGGTGAATCTATAGCAAACTTGTCTGGGGCTGAAACCCATTGGCAAGACAATGTCTCTCCAATTTTTATTATACATCACCCCCTTCATGTGCATACTTTCTTCCTTGGCCAGCCTAGGTTCTATAACCTTTTACTTTCTAATGTCCCTTCACCTTTAATGAGTTGTGAAAAAGCCCAGCATCGAACAGGTGAGCATTGCTGGAAACACACACACACACACACACATACACAACCATGATTATTGAAGACATGCTAAATTTAAGGCACCAAATTTCTAACAGCATATAACACCTGACAAGCCAACTGTACTTCCCCAGTAGCATATATGCTTTCCCATTCCCCATAAGGAACAGCTCACATCTTTCTTCAACCTCAAACTTCCCTGTTGTCCCAACACCCTTAGTTGAATATTGCCTTATTTCCTTGAAAAAACAGAAACAAGCTGAAGTTGCAAACTCACTGGTGGACTGTCTGTATATCATAATCCATTGTATAGCTCCTAAATTTCTGCCCCAGCTGCTGCATGCTTAGCTGCTAACAGCTTGTCCCTGTGACCGGGTGGAGAAAGGAAAGTTCCTATGGCCAGGATCCACACCTGACCCTAAACTACTTGATGATGTAACTAACCTACTGCTCAGCTAATGCTTCCACATCTGCAGGCAGTGAGCTATTATTGACTGAGTCACTGTATAAAGAGCTCTGCCCTCTGCTCTGGGTGAATGCAGAGATGGAGGAGGATTATGTACCTGCAGACTGCAGGATGTGGACATGATTATAGTGCACGACCTACTACTGTGAGAAAAGCCGGGTATAAACCCTTTTGCACCAAGAATGTCATTTCTCAGTCTCACAGAGTCCACAGTGAACCAGCCCAGAGCTGACACCCTCAGGCGAGACTGACCCACAGATGATTGTCCCTGAGCATTAGGACAGTTGTGCCCATACAGCCAGAAGTGGCTAGGAGTTTACATTACACTCTCACCCCCAGCAAGGCTGCAGTCAATTGATGACAGGTGTGGCATTACACAATTCCCACTCTTTTGCATCAAAGTTGGATGGTTCCAAAGTATAATTTACACTCTAGAGCAGCTTTTATGATCAGGGTCAATCTGAGACTTTGCCGAAAATGACAACTTTGCCTAGCCTCTTCCTCTTTCCTATCCTTCTTCCCTTTTTATATCTTACTGATTTCTTCTGAAAGGACCTTCTTAATACATTGTGCTGAATCCTTGGGTTAGAGTCCACTTCTGGGAGAACTCAACCAAGAAATGTTCTCACCTTCACAACACCAAATTTCCAAACTCCTTTCAACAGTACCCACATACACTGGCTCCCCTCATGTTATAATGAAAGTGTCCTCTTACAAAGCCAATATATTCACTCATCCTGATACTTCCCAAAAACTGAGCTCCTGTAATGGTTGTTCTCTCCACTGCTACATCCACATCTTCTCTATAGGATCATTCCCTATCAGGAAACACTTTGTTATTCTTCACTGTTAAAAAACAAACAAACAAAAACTATTTCCTAGATCCCAGAGATTCTCTGAGAATCTTGTGTGTTATTCTTTACTGAAAAGTTTATCAAGTGTTTTCTATACTGGTAATCCATACTTGCTCACTTCTTATTTTCTTAAAAGCCACTCTCTTAGACATACTTTCCCTATGATGCTCTTGTCATTGCCAAATCCATGGTTAACTTTTTCCATCTTAATATATCTGACCACTCAGCAATATACTATAGGGGTTCCCTTCCTTCTCTTCCTGGCTTTCCATGACATAATGTTTTCACATTTACCTCACCGACTGTATTTTCTGATTTACCTTTACAAGAACAGTATTCTTCTTGGGTGCTTTCATTCAGTAATTCAATTAAAATACTAGTAACTCTGAAATTTCTATCTCTAATCCTGACAAGACTTCTGTGACATTAAAACTCCTAACAGGGAGGGGAAAAAATATGGCAGCATGAGAGGTGAGGCAGAAATCGCCTCCCAAAACCACGTATAATACAAAAATACAGCAAATACAACTAATCCTAAAAGAGTGACCAGAAATAAGATTGCACTAGCCAGTCGCCATCTGAGAAAAGTGAACATTTCATGGAAAAGGGTAAAGTAACAAAGCCAAGACCTGGTGGGACCTGAGCTCTCCCCGTACCCCAGGCCACCAGCGGGAGGAAAAGAAACAGAGGGGGGAGGGAGTAGAAGCCCAGGACTGCTAAATACCCAGACCTAGTGATCTACTCTGGGAACACAAACACATATTGCATGGTGCTCTGGAGATTAGAGGGGTTGAAAAGCAAAATAAGAGAATGAGATTCCAGCCACTTGTGGAGAACAGGTTCCCACAACAGGCTACTCTGGGAAAAAAGAAAGGCAGGCGTTTTGAAACATCCCAAGAGTGAGAGGGCTACTAAAAAGGGCAAGGATTACACAGAGCTTGCTGCTCAGGAGAAGGAACACGTGGACAAAGTCATCCTGGCACACTCAGCCCAGCAGGTTGGGAACTTTCAGGAGCTTCAGGCACTTTATCCCCCTGGCTGATGATGCAGTCCCGACGTCCCCATTGCAGTCTGCCACTCCTTCCGCAAGGCTGGCACCTGCGCCCAAACCTGCTGCCCCCTCCATTACTCCAGGCCAGACAGAGGATGGCCCTGCCTATGGCAACCACATGGGCTTAATGCAGAGGTTGCTCCCTGCACGCACAGCTAACTGGCCACAACAGCAAAGGCAGGCACTGTGGCAAGGAAGCAGGAAAGAGCTTTCCCTTTTAGGTAGGCACCAGCACTGCTAGTGAGTGACCCCTGCCATCAATCCAGGATTATGAAAAGGCAGAAGAACATTGTTCAATCCAAAAATCCCTCAAACACGATAAAGAGGGCTCAATGAAACTGAAATCACCAATCTTCCAGAAAAAGAACTTAAAAGCATGCTAAAGAAGATACAGAAAAATATTCAAGATCTTAGGAACGAATTCAAGAGAGATATAGACACTCTGAATAATACAGTAGCTGAAATGAAACATACAATGGAGGGATTTAAAAGCAGATTAGATGAGATAGAGGAGACAGTAATTGGAATAGAAATTAGAGAACAGGAATTCAAAGAAGCTGAGGCAGAGAGAGAAAAAAGGATCTGTAGGAATGAAAGAATATTAAGAGAACTGAGTGACCAATCCAAAAGGAACAATATTCACATTATAGGGGTACAAGAAGAAGAAGAGAAAGAAAAACGGATAGAAAGTGTCTTTGAAGAAATATTTGCTGAAAACTTTCCTGATTTGTAGAAGGAAATAACCTCTTAGGTCATGGAAGTGCACAGATCTCCCAAAAAAGGGACCAAAGGAAAACAACACCAAGACATATAATAATTAAAATGACAAAGATCAAGGACAAGGACAGAGTACTAAAAGCAGCCATAGAGGGAAAAAGATGACAAACAAAGGAAAACCCATCAGACTATCATCAGACTTATAAGCAGAAACCTTACAGGCCAGAAGGGAATCACACAATATATTCAATAGAATAAAATAGAAGGGCCTTGAAACAAGATTATCATTTAAATTTGAAGGAGGAATTAACAATTCCCAGATAAGCAAAAGTTGAGGGAACTCACTTGCACAAACCATCTCTACAGTGTATTTTAAAGGGACTGCTCAAGAGGAAAGTACTACAAAAGCGAAATAGCTGTCACCATATAAAATAAAGCCACAGTAAAAGAAGTAGACCAAATAATTACTAACCAAAGGCAAAATTAAATCTGCTATCCACAAAGCCAGTCAAACAATACATAAAGAGTACAGAATATGATAACTAATATATAAAGAATGGAGGAGAAAGAAAAGGGAGGGAAAAAAAGAACCTTTAGACTGTGTTTGAAATAGCATACTAAGTGAGTAAAGTTAGACTGTTAGATAGTAAAGAAACTGCCTATGAACCTTTGGTAACCAAGAATCTAAAGTCTGTAATGGCAATAAGTACATATCTACTGATAATCACCATAAATGTAAATGGACTGAATGCACCAATCAAAAGAAATAGAGTTAAAGAATGGATAAAATAGCAAGACCCATCTATATGCTTCCTACAAGAGACTCACTTCAAATTCAAAGACATACACAGACTACAGTGAAGGGATGGAAAAAGATATTTCATGCAAACAATAGGGAGAAAAAACCAGGAGGTGCAATACTTGTATCAGATAAAATAGACTACAAAACAAAGAAAGTAACAAGAGACAAAGAAGGACATTATATAATAAAAAAGGAGTCAGTCCAAGAAGAGGATATAACCATTATGAATACCTATGCCTCCAACACAGGAGCACCTACATATGTGAAACAAATACTAGCACAATGGAAAGGGGAAATAGAATGGAATTAATTCATTTTAAGAGACTTCAACATGCCACTCTATCCAAAGGACAATCAACCAGACAGAAAATAATGAGACAGAGTCACCAAACGACACATTAGAACAGATCGACCCAACAGACTTTTACATAATACTCCACCCAAAAGCAAGAGGATCACAGTCTGCTGAAGGGCACATGGAACATTTTCCAGAATAGATTAAATACAAAGCCACAAAAAGAGCATCAGTAAATTAAAAAAAGATTGAAATTGTCCCAAGCAACTTCTCAGATCACAAAGGTAGAAACTAGAAATAATTTATGCAAAGAAAACAAAAAGGGCCCCAAACACAGGGCGGCTTAACAATGTGCTGCTAAATAATCAATGGATCAATGACCAAATTAAAATAGAGATCAAGCAATATATGGAAACAAATGAAAACAACAGCTCAATGCCACAACTTCTGTGGGACACAGCAAAGGCAGTTCTAAGAGGAAAGTATATAGCAATTCAGGCCTATTTAATGAAGGAAGAACAATACCAAATGAACAGTCTAAATTCAAATTAGTGAAACTGGAAAAAGAAGAACAAATAAGGCCCATAGTCAGTAGTAGGAGGGACAAAATAAAGATCAGAGAAGAAATAAATAAAATTGAGAAGAATAAAACAATAGAAAGAATCAATGAAAGCAGGATCTGGTTCTTTGAGAAAATAAAGAAAACAGATAAAACCCTAGCCAGACTTATCAAGAAAAAAAGAGAGTCCACACATATAAACAGAATCAGAAATGAGAAAGGAAAACTCTCTGTGAACACCACAGTAATACAAAGAATAATCAGAGAATACTATGAAAAAGTATATGCTATCTAGAGGAAATGGACAGCTATCTATAAAAAAAATGCTTTCAAGACTGACCCAGGAAGAAATAGAAAATATGAACAGAACAATTGCCAGCAATGAAATTGAATCAGTAATCAAAAATCTACCCAACAAAAAACTCCTGGACCAGATGGCTTCACCACTAAATTTTACCAGATATTCAGTGAAGACCTAATACCCATCCTCAGAGTTTTCCAAAAAATAGAAGATGGGGAAATACGTCCAAATTCATTCTGTAAAACAAGCATCACTCTAATACCAAAACTAGGCAAAAGACACCACAAAAAAAGAAAATTACAGACCAATATCCCTGATGAATATAGATGCAAAAATATTCAACAAAATATTAGAAAAATGAACTCAAAAATACATCAAAAAGATCATACACCATGATGAAGTGGGATTTATTTCAGGGATGGGAGGGTGGTACAATATTAAAAAACCCATCAACATCTTCCACTACATCAATAAAAAGAAAGACAAAAATCACATGATCATCTCCATAGATGCTGAAAAAGCATTTGACAAAATTCAACAATAATTCATGATAAAAACTCTCAAAAATATGGGTATAGAGGACAAGTACCTCAATATAATAAAGGCCATATGTGACAAACCTACAGTCAATATCATACTTAACAGTGAAAAGCTGAAAGCTTTTCCTAAATTCAAGATTAGTAACAAGACAAGGATTCCAAACTTTTATTCAACATAGTACTGGAGGTCCTAGCCACAGCAATCAGACAACAAAAGAAATAAAAGGCATACAGATTGTCAAGGAACAATTTAAACTGTTACACTTTGCAGATTATATGATATTTTACATAAAAAACCTTAAAGAATTAATTCCAAAACTATTAGATCTAATATCTGAATTCAGTAAAGTTTTGGGATACAAAATTAATACACAGAAATCTGTTGCATTCCTATACACTAATGATGAACTAGCAGCAAGAGAAATCAGGAAAACAATTCCATTCATAATTGCCTCCAAAAGAATAAAATACCTAGGAATAAACCTAACCAAGGAAGTGAAAGACTTATACTCTGAAAACTACAAGACACTCTTGAGAGAAATTAAAGAAGATACCAAAAAATGGAAACAAATCCTATGCTCACAGGTAGGAAGAATTAATATTGTCAAAATGGCCATCCTGCCTAAAGCAATCCACAGATTCAATGCAATCCTAATGACAATGTCAACAGCATTCTTCAGTGAATTAGAGCAAATCATTCTAATATTCATATGGAAACACAAAAAACCCCGAATAACCAAAGCAATCCTGAGAAGGAAGAATAAAGCAGGGGGGATTACACTCCCTACTTCAAGCACTACTATAAAGCCACAGTAATCAAGACAATTTGGTACTGGCACAAGAACAGACCCATAGACCAATGGAACAGACTAGACAGCCAAGATATAAAACCAAGCATATATGGTCAATTAATATACGATAATGGAACCATGGATATACAATGGTGAAATGACAGCCTCTTCAACAGCTGGTGTTCGCAAAACTGGATAGCTACATGTAAGAGAATGAAACTGGATTATTGTTTAACCCCATACACAAAAGTAAACTGAAAATGGATCAAAGACCTGAATGTTAGTGTTCTTTTAATTTCTCTTAGGAGTGTCTTGTAGTTTTCAGGGTATAGGTCTTTCACTTCTTTGGTTAGGTTTATTCCTAGGTATTTTATTCTTTTTGATGCAATTGTTAATGGAATTGTTTTCCTGATTTCTCTTTCTGCTAGTTCAACGTTAGTGTATAGGAATGCAACAGATTTCTGTGTATAAATTTTGTATCTGGCATCTTTGCTGAATTCAGATATTAGTTCTAGTAGTTTTGGAGTGGATTCTTTTGGGTTTTTTTATGTATAATATCATGTCATATGCCAACAGTGACAGTTTGACTTCTTCTTTACCAATCTGGATGCCTTTTATTTCTTTGTTTTGTCTAACTGTCATAGCTAGGACTTCCAGTACTCTGTTGAATAGAAGCAGGAGAGTGGCATCCTTGTCGTGTTCCTGATCTTGGAGGAAAAGCTTTCAGCTTCTTACTGTTAAGTATGATGTTGGCTGTGGGTTTGTCATATATGGCCTTTATGATGTTGAGGTACTTGCCCTCTATACCCATTTTGTTGAGAGTTTTTATCATGAATGGATGCTGAATTTTGTTGAATGCTTTTTCAGATTCTATGGAGATGATCATGTGGTTTTTGTCCTTTTTTTTGTTGATGTGGTGGATGATATTGGTGGATTTTCGAATGTTGTACCATCCTTTCATCCCTGGGATGAATTCCACTTGATCATGGTGTATGATCCTCTTGATGTAATTTTGAATTTGGTTTTTAATATTTCGTTGAGTATTTTTGCATCTATGTTCATCAGTGATATTAGTCTGTAATTTTCTTTTTCTGTTGTATCTTTGCCTGGTTTTGGTATTACAGTGATGCTGGCTTCATAGAATGAGTTTTGAAGTATTCCCTCTTCTCTTTTATGGAAAACTTTAAGGAAAATGGGAATTATGTCTTCTCTAAATGTTGATAAAATTCAGCGATGAATCCATCTTTTTGGGGGTTTTGTTCTTGGGTTGTTTACTGATTAGTGATTTAATTTCTTTGCTGCTGATTGGTTTGTTTAGATTTTCTGTTTCTTCCAGGGTCAGTCTTGGAAGTTTATGTTTTTCTAGAAAGTTGTTCATTTCTTCTAGGTTATGCAGTTTGTTAGCAAATAGTTTTTCATAGTATTCTCTAATAATTCTTTGTATTTCTGTCGTGTCTCTAGTGACCTTTCCCTTCTCATTTCTGATTCTGTTTATGATTGTAGATTTTTTTTTCTTAATAAGTTGGGTGCGGTTTATCTATTTTCTCAAGGAATCGGCTCTTGTTTTCATTAATTTTTTGTATTGTTTTATTCTTCTCAATTTTATTTATTTCTTCTCTGATCTTTATTATGTCTCTCATTCTACTGACATTGAGCCTCATTTGTTCTTTTTTTTCCAGTTTCAATAATTGTGAATTTAGACTATTCACTTGGGATTGTTCTTCCTTCTTTAAATAGGCCTGGATTGCAATATACTTTCCTCTTAGGACTGTCTTTGCTGTGCCCCACAGAATTTGGGGTGTTGTGCTGTTGTTTTCATTTGTCTCCATATATTGCTTGATCTCTGTTTTAATTTGGTCATTGATCCATTGATTATTTAGGAGCATGTTGTTAAAACTCCATGTGTTTGTGGGCTTTTTTGTTTTCTTTGTACAATTTTTTTCTAGTTTTATACCTTTGTGATTTGAGAAGTTCGTTGGTACAATTTTAATGTTTTTTTAATTTGCCAAGGCTCTTTTTGTTGCCTAGTATGTGGTTTATTCTGGAAAATGTTCCAGGTGCACTTGAGAATAATGTGTGTCCAGCTGTTTTTGGGTGGAATCTTCTATACATGTCTGTTAGGTCCATTTGTTCTAGTGTGTTGTTCAGTGCCTCTGTGTCTTTATTTTCTGTCTGGTTATCTGTCCTTTGGAGTGAGTGGTGTCTTGAAATCTAAAGTCAATGCACTGCATTCTATTTCCTCCTTTAATTCTATTAGTATTTGTTTCACATGGGTACGTGCTCCTGTGTTGGGGGCACAGATATTTATAATGGTATATCCTCTTGTTGGACTGACCCCTTTATCATTGTGTAATACCTTTGTCTCTTGTTACTTTCTTTGTTTTGAAGTCTATTTTGTCTGATATAAGTACTGCAGCACCTGCTTTTTCTCCCTACTGTTTGCATGAAATATCTTTTTCCATCCCTTCACTTTTAGTCTGTGTATGTCTTTGGGTTTGAAGTGACTATCTTGTCGGCAGCATATAGATGGGTCTTGCTTTTTTATCCATTCTGTAACTCTGTGTTTTTTGATTGATGCATTCAGTCCATTTACATTCAGGGTGATTATTGATAGATATGTACTTACTGCCATTGCAGGCTTTGGATTCCTGGTTACCAAGGGTTCAAGGACAGATTCTTTAATATCTAACCTTCTAACTTAACTCAGTTATTATGCTATTATAAACAGAGTCTGATGATCCTTTATTTCTCTCCCTACTTTTACTTCCTCCTCCATTCTTTATTTGTTAGGTGTTTTATTCTGTACTGTTTGTGTTCCCCTTCACTGACTTTCTGGATAGCTGATTTTATTTTGCAATTAGTTAGTATTTAGTTGGTGTACTTCCTTTGCTGTGGCTTTATTTTCTCTGGTGACAGGTATTTAGCCTAAGGCATACTTTCATCTAGAGCAGTCCCTTTAAAATATACTCTAGAGATGGTTTGTGGGAGATAAATTCACTCAACTTTTGCTTATCTGGGAATTGTTAATCCCTCCTTTACATTTAAATGATAGTCTTGCTGGATAGCATATTCTTGGTTCAAGGACCTTCTGTTTCATTGTGTTGAATATAGCATGCCATTCCCTTCTGGCCTGTAATGTTTCTGCTGAGAAGTCTGATGATAGCCTTATGGGTTTTCCTTTGTAGGTGATCTTTTTTCTCTCTCTGGCTGCTTTTAATACTGTGTCCTTGTCTTTGACCTTTGCCATTTTAATTATTACATGTCTTGGTGTTGTCCTCCTTGGGTCCCTTGCTGGGAGATCTGTGGACTTCCACAGCCTGAGAGACTATTTCCTTCCCCAAACTGGGGAAGTTTTCAGCAATTATTTCTTGAAGGACACTTTCTATCCCTTTTTCTCCCTCTTCTTCTTCTGGTACCCCTATAATGTGAATATAATTCCATTTGAATTGGTCACACAGTTCTCATAATGTTCTTTTATTCCTAGAGATCCTTTTTTCTCTCTCTGCCTCAGCTTCTCTGTATTCTTGTTCTCTGATTTCTATTCCATTAACAGTCTCTTCCACCTCATCCAGCCTGCTTTTAAATCCTTCCATTGTTTGTTTCATTTCTTTTATCTCCCTCCTAAATTCATCTCTTAGCCCTTGAATATTTCTCTGTAGCTCCATCAGCATGCTTATGGCTTTTATTTTGAATTCTTTTTCAGGAAGATTTGTGATTTCAGTCTCACCAAGCCCTCTTTCTGGTGTTTGAGGAATTTTGGATTGAACAACGTTCTTCTGCCTTTTCATGGCTCTGGGACGGACACTGGCAAGTGGCACGTGTGTCAGTTGGGCAAACAAAGTCCCTTACTTCTTGTAGTTCGCCTTTCTTGTCTGTGCTATTTGTGCTAGTTAACTGCACAGGGAGCAGCCTCTGGATTAATTCCGTAAACTGCCGTGGGTGTGGAGGCCCTTGGGATGGCCTTGGGCACTGGCGGGGTTCACAGGTCAGCAGCATGTGTGTCTGCCATAACAACAAGGCCCTTTTGTGCCTCCTGGTCTCTGCATCCGTCTCCTCTGTCTGTGCCATTCCACTGCATGCAGGGAGCAGCTTCTGGGTTAATCCCCTAATCTGTGGTTGGCAGGGTGGCACTCAGGTTGGCCTAGGGCACTGGCAGTGGTTGCAGGTGAACAGCGTGTGTTCTGCCATGAGAACAGAGCCCCTTCATGCTTCCTGGACTCTGCACCTTTCTCCTCTGTCTGTGGTGGTCAACCGTGCACAGGGAACAGCCTCTGGTTTAATCCCCTAAACTGCCATGTGCGGCGTGGCCCTTCGGATGGCCTAGGGTGCTCTTGTCAGTCGCTGGTGAGTGGCACATGTCCTGCCATGAAAACAAAGCCCTTTTGTGCCTTCTGGACTCTGCGTCCATGTCCACTGTCTGTGTCAGTCAACCACACTCAGGGAACAACCTCTGGGTCTGGGCCAGTTAGCTGTGCGTAGGGAGAAGCCTCTGTGTTAAGCTGTGTAGTTGCTGTAGGCGGGGCTGCTCTCCAGCTGGTCTGCAGCAATGGCAGGGACAGCCAGCTTGCTCGCAGGTGCTGGTGGGGAAGAAGGAATGGCAGGCTGCTTATTGCTGTGAGGGGCCTCAGAGCTATGTTGCCACCCAGGGGGATAGGGTACCTGAAGTTCTTTAAAGTTCCCAGCCTGCAGGGCTGAGTGTTCCAGGGTGATTTTGTCTACCTGTTAAACCCTTTTCCATTTAAGACTTTTAAAACACCTGCTTCTCTTTGGTCCCAGGGCAACCAACTGTGGGAAGCAATTTGCAGTCTTAGTCTTGGATTTTGCTTTTCCGCTCCTCTAATATCTAGAGCACCATGCAATGTGTGTCTGTGCTCCTGGGGCACATTACTAGGGCTGGTTATTTAGCAGTCCTATGCTTCCACTCCCTCCCACTCTGATTCACTTCTTCCCTCTAGGAGCTGGGGTGTGGGGAGTGCTTGTGTCCCACCAGGTTACGGCTTCACACCTCACCCTTTTCCGTGAGATGCTGGGTTCTCACAGATGTAGCCTGGCTGGTGTACTGTATCTTCTGGTCACTCTTTTAGGAACAGTTGTATTTGCTGTATTTTCAAAATATACATGGTTTTGGGAGGAGATTTCCTCCACCCTACTCACACCGCCATCTTTCGGTGGAGTCCTACCTCTGGATTTTATGTTCTGTATCACCAATGTTATTATGATTTAGGCCACTATAATGGTCAGCATTTGATACTCACAGCAGGGGCTATCCTAACAGAAATATCCATTCTAGTGACCAGTGAGAGGAACCAGTCGGCTGGAATATCACTGCCTGAACTTTTTGCCATATCTACACACCAGTGTTACTATTACTTTTTTTCAAATCAACATATTGTGCTTAACATTTAAAAAGGAAATATATCATTGCCATAAACAAAAAATCAGGATCATTTGCCATTATAGAAAGTAATACAGATATACAAAATGAAATCAATACTGAAAGTAAATAAAATATATGTAAATACTAAATGCAAAAATCAAATAAAATCTATATACACTGATGACTCTAAGTTTAAGTCTCCATCTTTCATTATTTTAACTGTCTACTCAACATCTACATTACCATGTTTATTAAGTCAAAGTTATGTTGTTACCAAAAAAGTCTGATCCACCCCAATGTGTTTTTTCTACAACCTCCCACATCTCTGTAATAAGAAGTAACCCTTCCAGCACCCCAAGACAACAGCCTTCAAACCCTATGCTACTCATCTTTGTTATAGTCTATATAAAATAAGTAAGAAAATTCTGTCAGTTATATCTTCAAAACAGGTCCAAAATTTTAGTACTTCTTATTTATTGAATAAATTAATGAAAATTAAAGGATAAAATCAAATCAAAGTTCATACTTAAATTTAAATAAAATATGTGAATAATATGGAACACCAATGTTATTTTGTTGAAATCATACCCAGACTTCTTCTACTTCTATGAAAATATGCACTTGTAGGGGCTGTGTGCATGTCACCCCATGATGGGCCACTGCAGTGTGCAGATTAGGTCAAAGCTGAGAAGAGTTAAGCCCCAAAGATTCAAAAACTTTTACCTTCTGCTACAAACTGCATAAAGATAATTTAGATGGAGGAACTGTACAAGGAGGAGAGTTAGCACCATAGATAACTAATTACATGTCAAATAGGTAGTAGACAAGAAGGAATGTGACTAATCTGTTAAAATTCCTGTGTGTCCCATTATTTTTGTGTGAGCCATCAAACATTTGTTTACCAAATATTTACTATTTCATATTCCTGTGAATTGCTTCCCTTTCCCTTTGGAATCTCAGACCCTACCTCTTTTTTCTTACTTCAGGATGACATATAGACACCTCAGTGAACCTGACTGTCTTTGGAATCTCCTGACTCTGGGTTCCCTGTAGGTAAACTTTTTTTTTCTCCTGTTAATCTGTCTCATGTCAATTTGATTCTCAGACTAGCTAGAAGAACCTTGAAGGGTAGAGGAAAATTCTTCTTCCTCAACACACAATTTTTTGGGGGAAAACTATAGTCTTATGATTAGTTAAGATTAATTCTGCTGTTGTGAGTACAATCACTTCAGAAATGTTTGTTCATAGAAAATTCTGATTACCAAGCTTCCCCAAAGTCTGAATGCACATTTTATGTAAGATACAAAGGAAATCTGAGTCTAAGTCACATATAAAGAACAAAGCTAATTATTATGCTTTTATTATAAAGAAGAATTATTTTCCTTTAGGTAGTTCTGAGGTTTTCTCATTATTAGACTGCAACTGACTCTATTAAAGCTGATATAAACCTAATTAACTGGGGGAAAAGTGAAACTATTATTTGATCACAAGGTCCAATGCATAACAGTTCCAGTGTGCCTGAGACAGTCATCCTTCAAACTGGTTTTCTCAAATGTCAGCTCCCAGTGTATGAAGGACACTGAATACAGTGATGCATAAAACACCTGGTTTCTAGGAAGATCTTATGGGGATTTGCATGCACTTTTAAGAAAAAGCCTAAAAAAAGAGATCATTCCTTTTATATTTAAGAAAAGTTAAATCTACAATATGCATGATAAAATGAGACTGGTAAAAACACTTGCTGAATGCAGTTTTGTGTATCACTGGTTGAAATTCATTTTCCAAATAAATGATTGTTAAAGGCTTTAAAATGCTGAAATTAAGTTAATCAGCAAAGGACTAACTACTACCTAAGGAAGGTCTTAAGTTGTTTGAAGCATATCTAGTGGTTTTATAATAATTCACAGAGCTCCAAACAGTGCTGGTTGTAGTATATTACTCTTAAATACACCTAGATCATTTATAAAAACTTTATGGCACATTTCCAGTGATGTTTATCCAGAGATCAGGGAAATAGAGAAAGACTGGAGGAAATAAGAGAGGAGATGATATTACCTACAGAATTTTCTTAAAAGTGATTTTATCTTATTACAATGAGTAAAACAAAGTAACTATTGGCTCTGACACTTTCCAAGAACTAAAGTGTTCATGGTGTTTGTGAGCATTGGGAAGTATATTTGACAAAAAAGATTTGGCAAAATACATCTTCAGTATAGTGTGTTGACCTAGTAATGTTTTTTATAAGAGAGGTGACAGTTTTTAAACACAACTTCTCTAAATATTTAAAATCATTAGAAATGTGGGACATTTTCATTTGATTTTGTGGCTAAATTCAAAGTAGCTGAATGTAAACAACGGCTACAGGTAAACTATGAATACAAGCAGTTGAATTGAGATATAAACTATTTTTGTTAAGTCTTCATGGACTATATGGACTATAGTGAGCTTCATTCCTAAAAACCCAAGTCAATATTTCAATACTTTTATGTCACTAGCTAATATTTTGAGAAGAATGAGGAACTACAAGAAATAATTTTCCTCAAAACTCATCCGGAAAACTTTGAAGTGAATGAATATTTTTATTAAGTATGACTCATAACTAGATTTACTGTTTTGGAAAAGATTCAAATTCTTTTTAGGATATCGATCTGCCTGTACTATGAGCAGCTCTCTCCTGGAGATAATTCTATCATAATAGTTTCATCAGTTTGGCTTAAAAAATAAAAAAAAGGATCATATTATTCAAATTCTAATGATACCATATGGTAAACAAACCCAGTTAAATTCTAATGGGATTTTGATAAGCGGTGGAGCAAATTTCACCACGGAAAATGCAAAGAAGCAAAGGCAGTAGTAAATTTCCACATAGAGTGGTTAAAAATAAGCAAGCCATCCTGTATGGCACTAAATGCTATTCTATATGCTTTGCAGATGTGATTATATTTACCACAAAACTCTACGAAGTACATACAATTATTCCCAATTCAGAGGAGATAATGAGACTGAGAGCCATGATGTAACTTGCAACGTCATATTACCATTACAGGATTCCAAGCAGTAATTCAAACCCAAGGGTGTCTGACACTCCCTCTACCACTATGTCTTCATTTAGCAGTTACAGAACAAAGAAAAAGGAAGGAAAGAGAAAGTTGTTTCTTTAAACCATCTGACAATGTGTTGGCAGAGCCATCACTCATGTAAAACCTAAATTAAGGGGAGAGACCAGCAACTGGAAAACATGACTAGGCTAAAATCAGAAGCCTGGATGCAGAAGTCTGTCCATGGGAAAGGCGAAGGGACAGATGCAAGGAAGGGAAAGCCTAGAAGGTTCCTTGTCCCTCCACCAGGCACCAATTTTCTCTGTTAGTGTCAAGAGCTTCTATTATTTCCTTTCATTCTTCAAAGTACTTGTGATATTATTAAATATATTTTTCAAATAATAGATGTAGTTAACAACTACACAAATGATCAATTTTTATTTTAAATGTCAAGAGCACTCTAAATGCCTCTCAGAAGAAAAAATTTTGCATATCATAAATACTTCATTGATACTCTAAGTTAATTTTGTGTTAGTAACAATTCAGTAATTGTCTTATTCATATTTACAAATACGTTTTTCAAATTGGGTTAGATTTTCACTGTGATTCCTGTAAGCTCCCATTTTAACCTGTCAGAAACTCAACCAGAAAATTCAAATGACTGGAATTGACTTTTCTCCTCCAAATGCAATTACCTATTTTGGTGAAAAAGAGACAAAGGACAAGAAAGCAAGCAGCAAATAGAAATGTATTGTTTAATTCTACTGACTTTTTTAGTTACACCTGAGAATTGGTATACCTCATTTCTTTTAATCATGTTATCTATAGTAATTCACTATTATTTTTTTCCAGAGTCTATCATTAATAAAGTAATGAGCCAGCCAAATGAATGGTCTATAACTAACATCAAAATGTGTTTATTATGATGACCGTGAAAAAAATTCAGAATTAAAACATAATTAAATTATTTTTAAATTACAATTAAATTAATTAGGGTAAATTGGACTCAGCCAGGCATAGAATGAGGGAAGAGAAAGTCAGTAGCAAACTAGCAGAGATAAGATCTAACACAAGAGAGTGCCCATCCAGAGCGGCCAGTGGGGCACATGGCTTAACAAGAAGTTGAAAAAAAGGCAGGGGCAACTAGATCAGAAGGCTTATCAGACCAGGGTAATTAAGAGAATGTGTACTTGCGCTAGTGTAAGTGTAACAAGGCCACCGCTGGCTGATGAAGGGAGGAGAAGGAGCCAATATGGGGAGAGGAGTTGGGAGCCCATGGCAGAAGTTCTGTAGAAGTTGGCAGTGGCTTAAAAGAAATGGTGCAGTGAACATAGGGAGAAGCATACACATTTGAGATAAAGGAGATAGTTGTGTGTGAAAGAACATGTTTACAAATACATGAAAGAATAATAAAAGCAATAAATACTTGATAAATGAACGGTTTTAGAAAGAATGACTTCCAAGGGACCTTATATAGTAGGGGTTTTTCATCAATAAAATAGGCAAGGTGTGACATCTTACTCATCACTTTACCAAGATACAAAAAACGAAAACAAGCACACATTCCTAACTTCTGTGTCCTGTTCCATGGGCTAAAAAAAACCCCCAAATTTCCAGATAAATACCTTTGCTTTAAAAATAAACAATCTCACATCACCCATAGTTTTAAAAAATACATACTACACAGATCCTTATTTTCATTAAAAATAAAAGGGATGCCAGATCTTGTGTTTCGTCTAATGTTCAAAAATCATTATTACCTTTGTTAAATTCTTCTTTCCTTATCATTTATGCCTTGCTGATTTCTTTTTTTTTATAATTTATTTTGGTATCATTAATCTACAATTACATGTGCAATATTATGATTATTAAACTACCCCCTTCATCAGGTACCCCCCACCAACCCCATTACAGTCACTGTCCATCAGCATAGTGAGATGCTATAGAATCACTACTTGTCTTCTCTGAGTTGTACAGCCATCCCCGTGCCCTCCCCCCTCAACATTACATCTGCTAGTCATAATGCCCCTTTTTCCCCCTTGTCCCTCCCTTCCCACCTATTCTCCCCAGTCCCTTTGCCTTTGGTAACTATTAGTCCGTTCTTGGGTTGTGTGAATCTGCTGCTGTTTTGTTCCATCAGGTTTTTTTCTTTGTTCTTATACTCCACATATGAGTGAAATCATTTGATACTTGTCTTTTTTGGCTTGGCTTATTTCACTGAGCATAATACCCTCTAGCTCCATCCATGTTGTTGCAAATGGTAGGATTTGTTTTCTTCTTATGGCTGAATAATATTCCATTGTGTATATGTACCACTTCTTCTTTATCCATTCATCTACTAATGGACACTTAAATTGCTTCCATTTCTTGGCTATTGCAAATGGTGCTGCAATAAACACAGGGGTGCATCTATCTTTTTCAAATTGGGCTGCTGCCTTCTTAGGGTAAATTCCTAGGAGTGGGATTCCTGGGTCAAATGGTATTTCTATTTTGAGTTTTTTGAGGAACCTCCATACTGCTTTCCACAATGGTTGAACTAATTTGCATTCCCACCAGCAGTGCAGGAGGGTTCCCTTTCTCCACATCCTTGCCAACATTTGTTGTTGTTTGTGTCTTGAATGTTGGCCATCCTCACTGGTGTGAGATGATATCTCATTGTGGTTTTAATCTGCATTTCTCTGATGATTAGCTATGTGGAGCATCTTTTTATGTGCCTGCTGGCCATCTGAATTTCTTCTTTGGAGAAGTGTCTATTCATGTCCTCTGCCCATTTCTTAATTGGATTATTTGCTTTTTGTTTGTTGATGTGCGTGCGTCCTTTATATATTTTGGATGTCAACCCCTTACAGGATGCGTCATTTATGAATATATTCTCCCATACTGTAGGATGTCTTTTTATTCTACTGATGGCGCCCTTTGCTGTACAGAAGCTTTTCAGCTTGATATAGTCCCACTTGTTCATTTTTGCTTTTGTTTCCCTTGCCCAGGGAGATATGTTCATGAAGAAGTCACTCATGTTTATATCCAAGAGATTTTTGCCTATGTTTTTTTCTAAGAGTTTTATGGTTTCATGCCTTACATTCAGGGCTTTGATCTATCTTGAGTTTACCTTTGTGTATGGGGTTAGACAGTGCCTTGCTGATTTCTTTACAAGCACTTTTTAAGTAGGTAGTATAGTTTAATAAAAGGAAATGTCCTTCATATTCTGCAAAGTTCCAAGGAATATTGTTTTTCCTATTATCTCTCTTCAACATGTCACTCACTCTATTCCATAGATGATGATTTTTTTTTCCTACTTCACAGAGATGAATTGTCAGAAATCCCTTAATTTATTGCTCTACCCTGTTCCACCGACAAAACTCTAGTCACACCTATTATTTATTTCATCCAGTCTTACTGGAATAGGGTCCTCCTTCCTGGCTGCTCTCATCTTGCTGGACAGTGACCTTCATGTAATCTAATGGAGTGGAATTGCTCTGCCTCCTGGATCCCTTCTCTGCAATTCCTCCAGTCACACCAAAGCAATGATTCTCTTTCCGATGTTTCTAACCACTCTATTCTTGGTTCTTTCCCAACAGCATACATTTATTCCTGTTTTTTTCCATAAAGTCCCGTCTATACCCTTTCTAACAACCATCTAATTTCTCTCCTTTCTTTATTAACTTTAAAAAAAAGCATTATCAAAGGCTGTTTATATTCCTCTGCTCATTTGATGGTCTGGGATGTTTCATTATCATACTCATCCGAAAGAGAACACGAAGGTTCAGAGAGGTTAAGTGAACTTCCCAAAGGCTGTAAGTTAGAAGGCAGTTTAAACAGAATTCAAATCAAGATATTTTCATTTAAGGCTTTACTTTGCTTTTTGATAAAAGTTTGATGCCATTAATGTCATTGTACATAATTATTGGCTTTTGTGTTTGTTTCTCTAAACAGTAATACATAAAGATTCAGCCCATATTACCTAAAGGAATACATATGAATAATGAGAGAACAAATTGATCTTTTAAAATACTAAATACTAGATCTTTTCTATGATTTTTAACCTGGTAAAAGCTGTTATATAAATATCAAGGTATTATTCATTTTTTTCTGACAGTACAGGAAAAACATAACATAAATGAAAATGAAGTATTACTTTGCATTTTGTTTTATACTACAGAATAACAGATACAAAGATGTAGTTTATACTAAAACAAGTAAAAGTACAATAGGATAAAATATATTTTATGTGGCTGTTCATTTGAGTTCAATTTTATTAAAACAAATGAATACTACATTTTAGACATTTTAGAAGGGCAGGATAATTGTACGTAATTCAACAATATAACGACTATTATCTCAACTAAGTAATGTTAAGAATTACAAAAGACCAGTATTCATTATTCATAGTAGATAATTCCTAGCTTGCTCTATTATATTATTTTTTTCTAATTCTTTAGCTTTCCTTTTCAATTAATTTACAAAGATGATTCCTTCAACAAAACTAACCATTTAATGTCAATATGCTCTCATCATTAAAATCGTTAATGCATTACTTTATTCTTTAAACATTCATTGAGGGCCTTCTGTGGACAAGGAACTATGCCAGGTACTAAATGTAGAAAGATGGAAAATGGGTGATATAGTTGTTCTCTGAGATAGTTAAGGAGAATGTCAGGAGCACATGAAAGTCACAGGTGACCTCATGGAACTTCTGAAATTACATTTAAATAAAAACATTTTACCAAGTTAACACAGCATAGGCAAATTATATACAAATGCAATTTAATATATAATTTATATTAATGACTAGAAGTACATCTCCACATTACTATCTTTCTCAAATGTCACAGCCTCTAAAGGAACAATATAACATTTTTGGTTATTCTGAGGAACTATTTTACTTTACAGAAATGTAAATTAGCTTCTTTCTGTGTGTACATAAGTTATAAGCTGACTGAGTAGAGAGTATAAAAAAGAAAGACACAGGTCCCACATGGAGTCACTCTGTCAGGCCAGGTCACCAAACCAGGGTTTCATACCTAACCTAACTGTGGTTTCAATCTCCCCCAGAAATGTAGTCAGTCAGGAATTTTCTGGTCAGCATAAATAAGATAATGTCACATGTGCCCTATCCAGCCCCAGAGGGTGATGAGGTCATCCACCTAATGAGAACTTATCCTTGTCTCATCTCACACACATAGATGGCATCAAAATATGTATAGCATGCTCTCTAAGGACACTAACTAGACATATCCAGAACCCTGCTTGATGTACTGATGAATGTAACCTCTTTTTTGCACATATCCGCTGCTGTTCAAAAAGTATTTAAGATGCCTCCAAATGAAGGGGCTTCGGAGCAGTGTACCTGAGCACACTGAGGGGCTGTTCTCGGGGTCATGGCCCACAGTAGGTCTACCAATAAACCCTACCTTTCTAAATATAACAGTTGCATTGATTTCAGTGGACAATAGTGAGAGATTTCTGGAAGGATTTAACTGCCAAGAGGTAAACATTAACATTTCAAAGGGGTTAAAGCCTGGAGCCCTATATTTAAATACCATAGGATTTTCCATTAGGGAGTTGAGGTCTCTTCTCCTCTCTCAAGAGGCAAGGAGGGCAGCTGTATAACAGCTCCTCTGCAAATGCCCAGATCAATAATTCGGGGGTTCCTCTCTGGTGGCGTTAGACCCCTTTTGGCACTTGCAGGAACCACCATCTGGATCTCTTTACAGTCTGTCAGGCGGGGATGGGGTGTCAGGAACTGATGCGGTTATTGCTCTAAGAAATAATAGTTTGTCCATGCCCAGATACAGAAACTTTGTATTTGCTTTCAGGACAAAATAAATAAATGGATATATTAAAATCCTATCATGTTGTAAATCTGAATTTAGGGGATAAAGTTTCTTTGAAGACAAAGTTTCATTATACCTATTTTCAGGCAGATCAAGTCACTTCAACGGTGACTTTATTCAGCAAAGACAGCACAGTGATCTTTATCATTTTATCATAAGATTTCAGCACAATTAAAAACAGGTATATTTTACTGTACCAAAGTAAAGCAGCCTAGAGAAGAAAAATCACTTACTTGATATTATCAAGACAGCCCGATTCAGGTTTCAGAATGGCAGTATGATGAAACATTTTATATAAAGCAATCCCAAGGAAGATTACATTAAGCTGAAATATAAAAGGTACTGTTATGTAGCATAACTGGCATAGAAAAAAAAAGTCTATTCTCCATAGCAGATGAGTTGTTCTGGGAAACTAGCTGTCACTATACTTACAAAGAATTGGGTCACAGATGATTGCCTACCTAGTATTTTAGTAAAGGCAAGAAAGCCATTTAGGGAGAATTGGGGTGCCAATGAGTTACAAAGCCCTGTTATGCCAAATACACACAAACATAATATCAGCAGCAGTTGGAATGATGCTGTGGAAATTGTAAAGCAACTCCAAGCCAAGTATGTGTTTTTTATTTTTTAAAAAGGCACAATTAAGTTATTCCAGATGTGTGTTATTATTTCTGTCCTCCGAACTTGGCCCTCATTTTATTGTCTAGCAATACATTTTCAAATGCCACATTACAAAGACAAAAATACTAAAACCTCTTTATTTTCGAATAGTTAAAAGGATTTTACAATACAGATGAAATTCCGATGCTACAACAAACTAGGAATAAAATAGAAGGAACCCCCAATGACATTGTTTTATCACTGGAACAAAAAAAAAGCTCCAGTGTAAATTCCATGTATCACATATATTAACTGTATAGAAAACCAAATAATGAATTGCCCTTTGCCACCTGATTTGTTTATATATTCCAGAATTTGGGATTGGTGGGGACTAGGAATGTCCAATTATAAGTCCCACTGAAGTTCTTTCAATAATACAGGTCTAAAATCCTTTATCAAATCCAAAATGCCTGAAAAGTGAAAAGTTTAAAAAAATTTATTGGGTGGCCAAAAAGCCTAACCTGAACTAAATCTATTTGGTGGGAACACTTGATTTGTACTGACATAGGGCTCTTAATATCTTTATTCTATTTGCTCTTACTTTTCCAATTATTTTTCTGCTGAATTATTATGGTGTTTGGTTTCAGAGTCTTGCCTAGAACCTACTGTATTGGTTGATGTGTTTGACTTGGATAACTGCTTATTCTCTACTAGGGATATTATATAATATGCAGTACATGTACCATATTCCCTTTACTGGAGTACGAAAAATTTCTGAATTCCAAAATATACTGGCCCAAACAATTTTAGATAATGAATTTTAGATCTATATCTTACTCAAAATCAAGAGAATATTTTATTCAAAAAAATAAAGAGGAATTTGTGTTTTAAAATGATACATATTTAAATAATGATACCAACAGTGGCATTTAAATTACATGAATAATTCATATTTCAAATCAAGATACTCTGCATCTAAAAGTAAAAAAAGGAAGCATGATTCTAGAATATTTGCCTAACTTACTTGTGTCATTCTCAAGTGAAATCCTTTTAGTGTTTGAGTGTTATAAAAAAAAAAACTGGAAGGTACAATGAAGTTTTGTCACACTTCCAATTTCTGATTCAATTTATAATTTAAATTATCCAAATGAAAAAAGAAAGGAAATATACTGTTGTTACACTTTAAGTCGTCACTGTTCAAAATCTTCCAAAATCAAATAGATTGTGTTGGATGGCGCTCCTGAAGAGTCTCAGTATTGAATAAACTCTTACAATGCATGTTTTCTTCTCCTAACAGTTTTGATTAAGTATTTTACAATATAAGAGTGGACTATAATGAGTGTCTAATTGCTTGCATTATATAGGGTCAAATAAGTACATGCTTTCCCCAAAGTAATCTATGTAAATTAAAGAGAGTCAGCACAGGGATTGTGAAAGTTTTATTCCTTGACCTGGGAAACACATAGTTAATTAGGAGTTCTTACCATAATTATCAAGGTCGCTGGTCCTATAAAACTCCAAATGAAGTAAGTGTCAAGTCGGAGCCAACATCTGCAATGAAACACAAGGGAGAGAAGGCATTCAAGGACCGGGTATGGGACATACATCAATAGTGAGCGAGTGACAGAGAAGAATGTGAGCTGCAAAGCATTCCACTGGGATACCGGAAATATTACATTCCTTGTTCATTTAAATGCTGACTTATGTGCCCAGTTTCTGACAGCACTATTGATGGAGTAAGATAATTACCCCTGGAGGAAGCAAGAAAAAAATGGCACTGGGTTTATTTGCAAAGGCCTTTTGTGTTTGTCATAAAAACCTTAAAAAAAAAGGAAAAAGAAAGAAAAAGTCATACGCATAGTCATTAAATTGAGTAGCTTTAAGCTATCCCTTTCTCTCCAATTATGCTGCTACACAACTTGTCCATCAGCTGTCAAACAAAGTGACATTTCCTGTCAAGAAGATCTGAGGAAATTCAATATAAAGAAGAAATAATTTTGGTATCAGAAGATTGAAGTTCACTTAGGTCGGGCAGCCAACCTGTGAGAGTTCTTAAGTCTTAAAAGGTGCATTGTTGAGGCTAACACTTCTGGGGTTGCAAATGATCCTAGCATCCCGTGAAATTGATTCATGACCCAAAAGTGAATTATTAATCACTTAATTTCAGTTACATTTAATACTCCCCAATTCTTAAAGCCTCTGGGAAATTACGTTTTCATTCTTCAGGAGGACAGGAAGACAAAATGGAAGTGACTAGTTATGAGAATGATTAATGTAAATTTTGAACAAATTATATTTGATGTTTAGAAATTGTATATCGAATTATCTACCATTTTGCTATATTTGAGGCATAATTAAAAAATAAAACATCTCCAATGGAACTGATGCCAGAGTGGTTTGCTAAGTAGAAAACTGCAAATTCAAAGTACATAAATATTCCTGTGATTATGATGAAAATGTTACTTAAATCTCAGCAATAATGGAATACCAGAAAAGCAATGAAGAAAAGAATGTACAAATGTCCATCAGCAGAGGACTGGACAAGCAAAATGTTTTCTTTTCATATGATGAAATGTTATAAAATAATTAAAAGGGAAGAAGTAGATCTTTATATGTTAATAGTCTAGATCACAATAACACAGCTTAGTTAAGTAAGATGAAAACTCCATACCATTTACTTTCAGCCATATAGGCAGATATGAACTGTACATAATACTGTATATAATACTGTTTTAACAGACATATATGTAATTTGTTTAACTGAAAGGGGGAAAAAATCATCAAACTTATATGTTGCACCTCACAGGAGAATTGAGACAAATAGAGGAGGACCAAAACAGTTTTACTATTTGTTTCATGTTTTATTTTAAATATTTAAAATGTTTTATTTTAAAGCAATGTGGCAAAATACTAAGAATTTAACATGGAGTGATAGAGGCTGTTTATTTTTTTTACTTCCCTGTAATTTAAATTAAAAAAAAATGTTAAAAGCTAGATTTTTAAGCCAAAAAAAAAAAATCTAAATTCCTTGAAAAAATCAACTTCAAAACAACAAAATCTGGCCTTTTTCCATTAAGTTAAATATATGTAGACTAATTTCAATAGAAGTATATTTGTTGTTTAATAAGAATTTGACTTAAGTATTTCTAACACAGATAATTTATCTTTATTCATATATACATAATGCTATTAGGGAAGGAATCAATACTGAAACCATTAACCATTAGTTTAAGTAGTTGTAGGGTAAAATTGCAATATTTCCAGAATCTCCATGTGGCCTTAGTCTATTTACATAGTAATAAGTGTTTCTTCCTATAACCTCCTCCCCTCTGTTGTGTAATTGGTCTTGTGCCTGTCAGTCACTGGGGCTCTGCCCATGGAGTTCCTCCTACAAGAGGCAGAGAGGCAAGCAGGCATTGGTGAGGGGAGAGGCGAGAGAGTGACTGCCAGAGAGGGTCAAACAGAGCCAGGCCTCTTATGGGCAATAGACAAGTTTCTCCTGCTTTATCCTTTCCCTAGACTTTTTTCGGCTTCACCAGTTTCACTAGTTTACTCGCCCTGGCTGGGAACACACTTTCCCCAGAGCCACAGTAGTCATATTTATGTTGTGCTGTTGTTCAAAAGTGGAAATTGTGGAAAATAAGTGTGGTGCTGCCAGTAAGTGGAAACAAACCATAGAACTCAAGGTTGAAACAAGAACACTGTCTTCATTTTGACCATAGGTTATTCTGTTACCACACTAATCAAGGTATGGGAAATATCCTTGGCTCTGTCTGAACAATGATGGTATTTTCCCTCAAGATTAGAACAATAAGGGACAAAGCATAGACATTTTCCCATGGACGTTTTCCTAGATCAGAACACACACACACACACACACACACACACACACACACACAGCCCAAGATTATTGCTGAAATTATAACAAGACACAATACTAATAATACATTTATGAATGACTCTTAACAATATAGTCACTGTTCTTTGGAAGTTCAAACAAATTTTTGAGAGCGAATCTGAGAACTAAAACACACTTCCAGCAAATTGTTTTGAAAGGAAAATGTGCTTTAAGAACTCATGAAAAATGTTATTTTACAAGTTAAGGACTTTTTATACAAATAATTTAAATCACATTATTACAGAGTGTCTTAGAAGAAGTACGTAATTTTGTAACGTTAAATAATCTCACCAAATGTTAAAATAACAATGTCATTGCATTTTAGCCTTACAAAGCTTTACTTTTCTGAAAATGGTCTCAGTTTAGCAAATGCTTTATTTGGAAATAAACGTGCTTTTGGCATGTTGATCTTGAAAGGTGGAAGTGAAATTTAGAAGTTATTAGTTTTTATTCCTTAAGAAAACTCTTAAATATCTTTTTGGTATAACATTTAAATTCCCTTCAGAACTGAGCAGTGAAAGAGACAATATGAAATTTTTAAAATGTACTGAGTCAAATATCCTCCATGAGGGCTACCCGGGCTTGACTCTCTTCTGGAAGGCATAGTGGAAGAATCTCTTTTTTTATTCAATTGCATATGGCTGTACCTGCTGTTGTTTTTGGCTTTCTCAAGCTTTTTGAATTTCTTCTTTCTCATTAACTACCTTAGAAGTTTGCATGGTTCTTGCCCTAGGTTCCCTATGCCAATGTAAAAATTCACCATGGTTTTAAAGAGTAGGAACATATTATGTGGGGTATTTATTACATACCTGGGCACATATATCTCACCTCATGGTATTCAATAAATCGATGCCATTTAATGTCATTTGGATACAGTTGAAAATCACTGTTTAAGGGGAAACAAATGCTGGAATAACAACTTATTGCAGTAAGCACAATGAAGTTCAGCTTGCACATGACCTAAGATACCTGCTCTTGAAGAATATGAAGTATTTGAAAACTGTCTTTATCTACTAAGCAAATAGGCCATTTTTGTTGAATTGTAAAGAAATGTCCATAAAAATCATTCATATACATATAATCTATAAATTATGTTTATTGCAGTACTGTAACAAAAGAGATGACTTGCAGTTGAAAAGCAAGTGCATTGTGACCACACTACATGTTCATTTGAAGCAATACTGAAAAGTCTTGCAATAACAGATATATTCTAGAATTCAAAGGAGCACTTGTCATATACCATAAACCTTGAGTTTATGGTATTTAACTAATATAAATATGCCATTAATTCTCTTTCTGTTTCATTTTTTCCCCAAATTATAAAAGTGGCACACATTGTTAGATATTAGATGAACTCTTCCTACGTTAATACAAGTTTATTGGTTTAATACTCTCAGAAGCTGGTGCTATTCCACACTGATAAATTATTAGTCTCTTCTAAAATTATTCTCTTCCAAAATATAAGAAACATCATTGCAAATGAAATAATAAAGGTGTTATCTGGATCTGTCTCCCATACAAATGTCAATTATCAATCCAGCAAGTACCACCTTCATGTTTACTCAGAAAAGAGAAAAATAATGAAACAAATTAACTTCTCAAAACAGGATAATAGAAAACCATACTTCTAAAGTTTGTTTCTATATTTAGAAAGATGTCAAGACAAACTGCCTAACATACATAAATGTCACCTGAAACATATGTTTTATAATGCTTTTAGGTAGCAGTAACTACCAGGGTGTAGATCCCCACTCAAAGTGATGCATGTTTAATGTAGTGCCATTAAGATGCTTTGGGACATTGTAGTTTATTGCTTGTTTAATCCACTCTTATCAAAACAGACATCTGACTTTTAACAGTTCTCTGAATTGTTGATAGTAGCAAGTAGCAATGGTATTTGCTTCATGCTCTACAGGACCTTAAATCACAGACTAAACTGTTCTTGGTTAATATTAAATGTAACCAGTAAACAATCTTTGGTTACTATTAGACCATGGAATTTACAAGGCTTAATTTGATCAGGTTGTTTACCAGAGTTTGTAAACTACTTAATCTTCTCTTCTCTGTAACATATGCAGAGCTCTCTACATTGTACTACATTTGTCTGGCAAGACTGATAGAGGAAAGAAGGAATAAGGAAAACTGGGGCTAGAAGAAGGAAGAGAAGAGCAAAAGGGACAGATACATACTTCAAGCACAATAACTCTAGTTCTAAGCTTGCTGCACAATATGCCTGTTAAGGATTTTTTAAATGTCATTTTTACCTCAGATAACACGTGTATCTAATCTCAGAGGAGAGCATAGGTGATTGTAAAATAAATATTCTTATCAACAATTTTATTACTTTGCGCTGTTTTACCTAAAATTCACTTGTCCACATAAATAATATTCTTAAGTATTGGTGAAGGCATGATTCCACTATTTCACAAATAGACTTGGCAAAGGAAGAAAAATACATTAGAATTTTACACACAATTTTTGCAGTTGCTGTGGCAGATTGCTGGTGGTCCCTTAGTATGCATGATCTGCTTTTTTCTGCAGTAGGAGAAGCCCTGATTTTGGCCGGTAAATGGCCATGTGGAATAAAGACCAATTCCTAGCCTCCTTTTCAGCTACAGTTTACCCTGTGACTGAGTTTCAGCCAATAGGAAGTAGGCAGGAAGTGCTCTGTCACACGCATCTAATCTTGGAATATTTCGCAAGCAAGTGCATGAACTGGAAAAAATGTTGGCAGAGTGATGCAGGAATGGAATGTGATCAGTGGGAGTCAATTCAAGCATCTGTGGTTTAACTACCGGTTTAGATCTTAGAATTCAAGGTCCAAGAGAGGCTGTGTGATCTTCATGTCCCCAGTTATGTTGTACTTTTAAAAAATAAGCATTTTTCTATTTCTTCAACAAAATACATCTTACATCTTTGTGGTAGACTAAAAAGGTAAAAAAAGTGATATCCGTTATAATATATTGAAAGTGTTGGAATAATTTCCACAGTCCCATGCTGCTTAAATTAACAGGAGGCACTGGCACAAGAATTGTAATCACTATTCTAATAAATGGATGATTTCAATATATTATTTTATAATTGAAGCAATGTTGCTATGTATAAAGTTTTTATTCCTTCATTTGTATCAGCAAAATTATAGTACCAGTAATAATAAAAGTCCTAATTTAATAAATGCTTATATATGCCAGACACTTTATATGCAGGCATACTTAAATATTTATACATATATATGCATACACATATACAAGTACATATGAATTTACTCATATACACACAGTTTCAACTTGGCAATATTCTTGCAAAGTACTTATAAAATAATCCCACATCACAGATTAGAAAGTGAAATTCAGCGTGTGACTTGCCCTCAGCACATGGCTAATAATTACTTGAGCCTGACTTTTATTCTAGTCTGACTCCAAAGTCCCTGGGACAAGTATGTGTTTCTCAGAGAGAAAAAAGATACAAGTTATACAATAAATACAAGATATATATATATGTGACAATTATAAATTCTCAGTATTTAAAATTTCAGTATAAGTAGATGAGAAATTTATATGCTGCATATAATACATTATGATTCATAGGTTATTGAAACATATCTCAAGGAAAAATATTAGATCTTTCTAAATATGAAGTCATCTCTTGTTAAATTAATAACAGTTTTAGTATTGTTACATGGCTTTATTGCAACATAATTTATGTACTATAAACCATCCATTTAACATGTACAATTCAATGGTTCTTAGTATATTTAAAAGTTGTGACAACATCACTGTACCTAATTTAAAAGTATTTTCATGGAACCAAAGTGAAACCTTGTAGCCATCTGTAGTCACTTCCCATTGTCTCTACCAAATTCACTCCTGATGGCTTCAACACCCTCCAGAGTCCTAGTAACCACTGTACTTTAGTTTCTAAAGATTTGCATATTCTAGACATTTCATATAAATGAGATCATACAATGTATAGTCTTGTGACTGGGTTCTTTCATTTAACATCATGTTTTTAAGGCATATTCATTTTGTAGCATGTATCAATAGTACTTCATTCATTTTCATTTCCAAACAATATTCTATCATACGGATATGCTACATTTTGTTTATCTTTTCATCGGTTGATAAGCACTGAGTGTTTTTACCTTTTGGTGAACACAAATAGTGCTGCTATGAACACTTGTGTGCAAGTTTTGGAATGAACCTATGCTTTACCTTTATTTCATTTCACTTCTGGAGAAATACCTAGGAGAGGAATTGCTGGGTCATATAATGACTATGGTTAGCATTTTGAAGATGTTTCAAACAGTTTTCTAAAGTTGTTAATTGCACCATTTTACATTGCCATCAGCAATATATGAGCATTCTAATGTTTCATATCCTCACCAATATGTGTGATAATCTTTTATACTGTAAACTTCTAGTGGATGAAGTTATGATATAAAGTGATCTCTAGATGTGGAAGTTATATTTCTCTGATTCCAAAAATAACTCAAGTCTAACATTCAACTTTAAGGCCAGCATTTAATCACATTTTGTAAGTAATAGGACAGCAGTCCTGATATTCTGATACAGTTCTCATATGGCTAACTTCTTAACAGAAAAAAATTATGTTCAACTCAGAATTCGTATGAATGAAAACAATTTTATGCCCAATCATAGGATTCCTGAGTAAGGAAATGATGACACAATAAGCCCTTATCTCCAATACATATACACATAAAACATGCTCTTGGCCTTTAGTAAAACAACATATGAATACACATAGCACTTCTCACACACATATTTAATAATTATCTTGATATATGTAATGACACATATTTCATTATCTGTACTATTTCCCACTGGCCAGACTAAAGTCAAAAATACCTGGTGATGATATATTTAGTAAGATCGATGCTTCATGTCAATGCCATGTTACAAGTAGGAATATTATATAACATCATATAATAATATGCTTAGAGAAATATTATAAATGAATATATAATTTCCTATGGGTTATAGTGCTTTGAAATTGTGAAATGTATTAAATAAACCAGTGCATTTAACCTGCAGAAACTATCAAGTTCAATATTCTTACTACACTCTTTATTGAATAATACTATAATTTAGGATTTTTAAAAATCAGTAGTCAATTTTGTACCCAAATGGTTAGGCTGGTTGGAAAGTGAACATAAAGAAACTGGGGGGCTTTTACCTAGCAAAGGATAGAGTACCCTTTTTTTTTAGAGCTATTCTTAAGCTAGTGAGCTGGGGAGATAAGTCTAAGACTTAATAGATGATTTATAATAATTTTCAGATCATAAAATTTGATTTCAATTATTTTTTAAGGGTTTGGTTATATTTTTAGTACTGAGGGATGTTCTGATCTATTATAAATGTTTATGACCTAATTGACATCTTTCAGAAACTCCTTGCTGATTTTGAGCCTATATTTTAACTTTTAGGCTATTCTCTGGACTTTGCTCCTTCCCAGTACCTTCCTTCCTCCTGGAACCTACCCTCAGTCCTTTTCAACCTACCTGTTATATTAACCACTATTTTTTTCATTTGTATGTTTAGATTGCAAGGGTAGTGCTATAAACTATAAATGTAATTTTTTCTTTAAAAATTAGGTGTCCAAACAGTTTGCCTTTTTTTAGTAATATTGAGGTAATTAAAGTGTACATAAACTGATTACTTTCAGGTGATATAATCAAAGTATTTAGCACAGAATTTCCAAATCAGTACTGTTTGAATTGATGGTAAATCAATTCCAGCCTTTAACT